>CM060686.1:119282022-119339522 GCA_030686995.1 Artemisia argyi
GGTGACGCCGTCATCTCGCCGCCAAAATAATCCTCGGACTGCCTTGATCTACATCTGACGCCGTCATGTTATCCACTTTTGCAGGCCGTCACGCATTTAACTCTTGACGCTCTACTTTGTGACGCCTTCATTTCTGTACTGGGTCGTCATGATCTTTAATCTTGACGCCGTCAGGAAAGTACTCTTGACGCCGTCACATACTGTTCCCAGCTTGGAAAATTAAGTCTTTAGCGTTTTCTTCACTTTTATGCTCCAAAAATGTCTGAATTGCTTCCTTTTCCAGATTTCACTCCCAAAGTACCTAAAATCACAAAAGGAATGATTTAGGGCAATATTTGATCAAATAAATTCAATTTCGGGCTTAAATGACCCCATAAAAGTGGTTCATTTTTCGCCTCATCATATACCCTTACACTTGAGATTTGCTTGTCCTCAAGCAAATGCGCTTTTATTCTAGTCAAAATACAAGTTAGGGGTCATTTAACACTAATCTAAAAGTAATTACAACAAATAATCGTTCCACTAAAGACCAAAGACAAGCACGGAGGTCATACACAAGCACCTCACAAATAGTGTTTAGATACTCACATCTCTCGGGTGTAATAAAGTATAAATTATAATATGAAAACGGAAGATATCTCTCACTACCTGTCATAGCAAAATAGATTACCATAGGCTTGGAAAAGGATCAAACCTCCATCACATGGCGTAAGCACCTAGGATAAACTATCAAAGAGGTCTTTAAAAGGGTTGTAACGTTAGGTGTAGGGATATGAAATACACGGTTTTGTTGGATATAGGCAGTCTTTACTGTTGGCGAGTTAACAATCTTGGTTAATCACATGTACAATATGGCGTTGCTAAGCCAAGACTAGACTCGACTTAAGCTAATAAATGAAAAATAACAAAAACATAAAATGAACATAAAATAAAACGGGATGGTAGTCCGTATGTTTTTTCTCTTTTCTTTTTCTATTTTTTTCTTTTCTTTTTCTTGATTTTTCGATTTTTTTTTTTTTTTTTTTTTTTTTTTTTTTTTTTTTTTTTTATACTTAAATGTAAATTTATTAAGTAAGAAGAGCCAAAAGGCAGTACAAGAAGAAATGCACAAAGTGTTAATAAGAGTTGAGACACATTCCAAGCTCCCACACTCGATTTTTTATTTATTTATTTATTTGTTTTTTTTGCATACACTCTTACCCTACCATCCAAAATAATACATCATAGGGAATGGAATTCCCCTTACACTTGAATTTTTACATACTTTACAATTAACTATCTAATGACTCGAATCAAGATAATCAAAACACTTGGAGCACTTTTAAGATTAATGCACATATGGGGTAATAATATTATGTTCTTCCCCATTACTCCATAAAATAAGTACTTTACCCATGAGTCCCAATCGTCCCAAAACAATATGTACAAGGATATGACTCGACTTAGCAACCATGTAATCAATTAGATAGTTAACTTAGGGTTTAACAAATAACAATAATGCACTAAAAATGAGCGCATACACGGAAGGCTAAGGCGATTTGGGTGTACATTTAAGTGGGGTGTAACAAATTCTTCCTTTAAGTAAAATGCTTAAAGTTAGAAACGAAAAGATAGGCTCGGAGGGGTGTACTAGGGGTTTCGTGTACTAAAAATGAGTACAACGCTAAGGTGTGGGAAAAATTAATTGACTTAACTAGCCAAGTAATATGACTTAAATGGTCAAGTAATTATGATACGGGTTTAACACAAGGGTGATCCTAATGCCTCTTATCATGTAGTAAATCCTACTACACAAATGTAGTCTCACTAGCGGTCTCGGGATGCATCACTAACGCAAGTTCTAGAATCTAAATGCTACCGGTACACTCATAAGCACTAATAGTAAATGCTTTTCCTATCAAATTTAAGGCGAACCTCACATATTTGGGTGGAAAATTTTTCTTAATAGTACGGTTATGTGCTAGTCATACAATCTCCTATCCATGAGACTCTTGCTATGGCTAAAGTTTCACTCCTAAATGATGTAAAAAATTTTAAATTTGACGCTAAAATTGCACTAACAAGTATTTCTCATAGTTTTATTACACATCTACTATTAAACAAACAAACTCAAGCGAAAGTGTATTTGTAAGGTATCATCATTTTACCCTCCCCTTACACTTAGGATGAACATTGTCCCCAATGTTCAAGTAAAGAATGTAAAAGTGAATTAAGTAAAATAAATGAAATCAAATACTCCCCTGATTCGCTCGGTATGGATAATAAGGTGGCCAGGTTAGATCTTCCTCCAAGAAAATGAATAATCAAAGCTTCCTTCCATAATATAAATCATCTTCTTGTCATACATAACCTGTAAAACCTGAGAAAACAGACAAGGCAACCTCGCATAAAATCGGCGGCAATCTACATATGTTACTAAATCCTAGAAAACAAAATAAGATATAATGCTTGTGGAATGATGTTTGCAGATTTCCTGGAGATTATAAAACTAATAATTCAACAAAAACTTTTAAGACTCCGTTAGAAAAACAAAACTGGTAAAATTTCCAGATTTTTACACGTGATGCCGTCGTGAGCAAGCTCATGACGCTGTCAGAAGTGACCTACAGAAATTCTTATGTTAAGTTCCCGGAAAATTTCTGGAAAAACTTGGTCCTACTTCCTGAAAAATCCTGCAAAACTTTATTATGACTCAATACAAGCATTTGACTCTAACAAATACGAATATACATGTTCACTTAATATTGTGGAGAATCATGATCGGTTTGTTTCTTAAAAACATATTTGGTGTAACACCCCCAAAATACCGCAGCGGAAGACTGTGTCATAGGGGTGCTACTTCATAATACAAAGTACAAGGTATAGAAAACGAACTCTAAATGAGACGTTTTGAAAAGTTACCATTCGATTAATAAATTCTGAGTTACAAACTTGAGATTCCAAAGTATGATACATAAATGTATACAAAGTGTTTTGAATGGTAAATGATAAAAGCGTAAGTCTTCAGAATATGCAGCTTGACTCTAAGTTCCACGCACTAGCTATCGCCTTACTAACCTGAGATAAACATGCTAAAGTGTCAACACAATGGTTGGTGAGTTCATAGAGTTTGTCTTAAAACAGTTGAAAAGCCTTAAAAGAATATTCACACAGCAAAGGCATCGAGAATCCACTCAGTTACAAGTCCCGCCATAAGAGACTTGTAACCTGTGTGTTCACAACCCACTGCTAACATATAGTATAATAAAGACATGTATAAGTTCATCAAGACATTTAAGCAATTAGTAGTGAGTCTCTACTTCATCTCCGAAGACCTCACTTTGGGAGCCAATTCCCAAGGACAACTGGGAGTCAATTCCCAAAGACAACTGGGAGCCACTTCCCAAAGACAACTGGGAGCCACTTCCCAAAGATATAAGTTTACTGGGAGCCACATCCCAAAGATATAAGTTTACTGGGAGCCACTTCCCAAAGATAAAAGACAGTCATGTATGTATGAAATCAAGTATAATGCCATCAAGTATAAGACAATCAAGTATAAAACAAGCAAGTATAAATGTTTTGAGTATTTGTACAAGTAAGCAAGTAGTTGAGCATGTATCCCCCCCAAGAGTTAAAACAAGTACGAAAAGAGTAGGGGCTATGACTCACCTTAAGTCTATGTAATGAGAAATGAAAGTGGTAGTCGAATCGCGAAAGTCTCTAAGAGCAGCCTATAATAGAACGTTGCGACTTAGGTTTGGAGTAATGTCTAAGAATACGAAGAATTGCCCATATATGTCTTGCATAATGTTCATGATGTAGTACTTAGTATATAGCGTAAGTCGTTGACTATAAGTGGTCTATGAAACATGTATAGGTTGTAAATCTCTTACTACCGTTCGGGCCGACATAATTCAGAAGTCATGGAGTAAACGTTCGAGGAGCCAGGACACTTTAACTCGTAAATCCACAACTCATCTCGACGGCTTACTCAATGAACTCCTCACATGAGGCTCCCTACTATTGTAGTATTTGATAACATATATATAAGTTTTGATCTTTAAAAGTTATATGGTCTTTAGCCGTGGCTTTGCCATGACCTTGGTCATTGTTACCATGGTCTTGAGACTCAACCTTGGCTTTAGCCATGGTTGTGGTCTTGGCTTTAGGTCATTAGACCTCTTGGTCTCATCTAATTATAACAATTATATAGTGACTTTGGTCTAAAAATGGGCTGTTAAGAATTTGAAGAAAATTATCACTCATAAAGCATTTTCAGGTCTCGAGCTTCTTTGTTCCTGAACGAAAACGTCGTTCCGGACAACTTTCGTGTTTTAACTTTTTGATGAATCGGAGCAGAAGTGGGACTTTCAAATTGGCAGAATGCAAACAGTAAGGTATTGGCAGTTTCGGCGTTTTGGTGTCGCTAACTTCTTATGGTCATAACTTTTGACTCGTGTACTCGTTTTGGGTGATTCAAATTGCTATGTTTTCCTTTTGAAGTCCTTTATAACTGTAAGTAAGTGTCAAGTATCATAGTTATACTATTTTGATCGTGGTTCTCCATAAAAATCACTAGTTTGCTTGTTTACTTGTCATAAGTTAACATATGTATACCAATACTTGTTTTATCCATTTTTAAACATCATGAACACAATACAAAGACCATATATAGCATGAAAGAAACATAATAAGCATGAAATGATATTGAGCAAGAAAGTGTATAAGGGTTTGCTTACAACTTTTGGCTTTCTAAAGAAAGGAAGTCAAGTATAGAACTAGGACACTAAACCTAAGCTTGTAAACCCTTCACCATAACTCTTGTAACCCTTGCTAGCCTTGATCTAACCCTTGTGAAAACCATTTAACTTCAGCCCTAGTAACCTTGTGTAGCTCCTAATTCAACCATGGAATCACCAAACAAACTTAAGAACTAGGTAGAGAATACTAAGACATTGAACTTTGTAGTGTAACTTGTATATTGAAGATCAAAGGATCATGGTGCTAGGTATTTATGTTGTGGCGTTTTTGGTGATGAAGAATGGAAGGGATTAGCTTGCTATTTATACTATGAATGAGGAGGTTAGGAAGGTTACTAGGAAAGTGCTAAAACTTGGAGACAAAGTTGTAAATAAATATGATCCAATGGCTAAAGTCATGAGATGATGCCACAAGTGTGAATGCCCCCCCCCCCCTAGTGGCAGTTCATGAACTTGGAGAACAAGGTGCGGACTTTTGATGGTATTATCCTAAGTATGTAGCTAGTTTTGACTCCGTAAGTTGCTAACCGTAAGTTGTTAAGTCACGAAACGTAAAACCGGGTATCCTAAAAATATGAAACTTATAAATATGCTAGAACTTATCAATATACTCCATAATAAAATATAAAATGAGTGATAGGATCTATCGGGTGCTAAAACCCTGCTAAAAACTGGAAACACGGGTCTAAAACGCGTAATTCGCGTAAAACGCTGAACTGGAAAACGTAAAATTCCGAAACTTTTGGAATTGTCCTAAAATGAGAGAAAATCATATTTCTATTGTTTATAATGTTTTATGGACATATCGGGATGCTGGAATGACGTTTAAACCTAAAAGTAAATCTCGGACACGGCTTTGTGATTTTTGCAGAAATGATCCGACGATCGTCAAACTCTCGGATTATCGTTAAAATAGTTTAACTTACGGGAATATGAAATAAAAATTTCTGAGATGAATAGTGAAAAGTGAATAGTGAAAAGTGAATAGTAAAAAGTGAATAGTGAAATTTTCGGGAATAAAAGTTAACCTGAATTTGCGAATTGTTACATTTGGGGTTTCCCCCTTACACTTATCTTTTGCAAAAATACCTTTAGGTGGAGTTAAGACTAGGCCAAAACAACAAAGTAAAGTATTTCCACTTTTTAGTTTAGAAACATGATCTACCAACAATAAAAATAGAGCATGCATACAGAAGCAAATAACAAACAAACAAAATAAAATCACACAAAGCATGGGTTGCCTCCCAAGAAGCGCTTTTCTTTATTTACGAGTCTTGTAGCTAGACTCAAGGTCATGGGTTACTACATTTTCCTATCCCGCAAAATGGATGCGGTTTCAAACATCTTAACCAATCTCTTATCCTTCCTATACTCGGGGCCTAAAGCCAAACATTTCGAGTAATAGATCTCTTTCTTTTTGTAACCTCCAATGTTTCTCTCTTCCTCACTCTCAACCTTAATCATGGGGATGTTGTCAACATCGAGATCCTCAACTTCTCTAAACCTCTCTTCTTTATGGGGCATCCTATATCTAATGTTTTTCTCTTTGGTTGTGAATGTGATAGTGCCCTCATCATGGTTGTAAGTCATTTTAGAGGTTTTGACAAAAGGTTCTCCTAAAACAATCTGACACAAAGATTGATCAATAATTCCCCTAACATCTTCTAAGATCATAAAGTCACACCTATAGACAAAATCCCCAACGAAAACATGTAACCCTCTAACCCGCTCAACAAAGTTACTCATGCGATTAGGGTTGTAAGGGTCCCGCCTAGGTTTCAATTTTTCGTTCATAATCCAATTATAGTAAAGCCTAGACATGATGTTCATCGGTGCCTTTAAATCGATATAAGTGTGTTCTCTAAACATATGACCAATCATGCATGGGACCTTAAAATTGACATAATTATGTTTCCTAATCCATGGGCGTTTTCGGTACTTTGCGGGGCAAGGGCATTTTAGAAAGAACTTATGGTACCTCAATTCCTTAAGAGTTGGTGTGGAACTCCGAAATATTCTATAATCATCCCATGGCTCTTCCCTAGAAGTGTTACTCCCTAGCATGATTTCACATTCATTCATCTCATTGACCTTCATTATTTCATCATTTTCCATTTTAAGTTGGTTATGCTGCAAAATAACTTCCTTGGGCAAGGTGAATCTAGTTAAGAAATAGGAAGCAAGATCGTCCCTAGAGGAGACGGATCTTTCAGGGAGTTAGAATAACCATTGAAGAGCCCGACCATGTAAAGTGAATTGAAAGAGGGCTAAGAGTTCCCCTTCTTGATTATCAACACCTAATCCTATAGAATTGGTAATTTTTAGGTAGTTCTCAAGGTGTTGGTCGGGTTTTCGAAGAAGCATCCATAGAATGCACACCCGACTTGCACCAATCGAATGATGCTGGATTGCAAACGGATGGACCTTATAGGTGGGTGGATTGGTTGTGGTAGGTTTTGTGGGTGGTTTTGTTGCGGTGGGTTGATGGGTTCCAGGATGTTACCACCTTCCATAATGTCGGATGGTAAAGAGTTACGAACAAAAACACAAAGAAATAAGATAGACTAAAGAAACCTAAAAATAAAAATAAAATCTTACTAGAAAGAACAATAACTATTTCCCCGGCAACGGCACCAAAAACTTGATGCTTAGGGATTGCACCAGGCTTTACCTCTCGAGGGATCTCGAGAAGCTTACAACCCCCACCAGGCAGTGTACCTGATCGATGTAGTATAGTATAATGACAAGTACCGGGGGATTGATCGTTCAGCTAGGAATAGTGTCGTTGGGATTAGAAAACCCAATTACTAGTTCTAGAGATGATAGACGATTCTTTTTGTATTTTTATATTTTTTAGAGAGCAAGTAAATATCTCGGATTTGAAGGATTTGGGCGGAATTAGTTGCTAGTCAACTAACCCAATACGAAAGATGCAATCAAAATAAAATACTAAAAATGAAAATAAAACTAAATTAAACTAAGGTTGTGAGCAATAAGTGGAGAAATGTGTTTACTTAGATTTCACTACTCCCTAGATATCTTTTACACGTTAATTACTTGTTATAGTTGCGTGGATGATGGATTATATTCCTTAATACCACTCATGGGGTGGCGTACTTAACTCCCCAATCATTTGAGTGCCTACTTCACTCCTATGTCGAGCCGGCTAAGAAGCTCCTAACATGGGATCATTAGAATTTACTCATGCATTAAATACAACAATAAAACCTAGTACACATCGGTTCATGTTTCCTAAGACGTTCAAGCATGTTACCAATTGGAGATCAGCCAGTTTTCTTAAGCCTAACATTGAAATCATTCATCCAATACAACCATAAACAAGTAATCAACACATAATCAACATCTAGGTTTCATTAGATCTAAGCAAACACAAGATAAATCTAGCCTAACATGGTGGAATCAAGACAAGCACAAGATATAGACAACCAACACATAGACATATTGATTGAATTAAAAGAATACTTATCTCAATAACACATGTAAGGGTTCAAGGGCTGAAAACCCTTGAAAAACCTGTAAAATACGTATATGGTTCGGCCTTAGGGTTTCTCCAAACTTGTTCCTCTTAATAAATGAAAATTATAAAACTATATATAGATATTAGAGGCTGACGGCATCAAGAACAAATGGGTGACGCCGTCATCTCGCCGCCAAAATAATCCTCGGACTGCCTTGATCTACATCTGACGCCGTCATGTTATCCACTTTTGCAGGCCGTCACGCATTTAACTCTTGACGCTCTACTTTGTGACGCCTTCATTTCTGTACTGGGTCATCATGATCTTTACTCTTGACGCCGTCAGGAAAGTACTCTTGACACCGTCACACACTGTTCCCAGCTTGGAAAATTAAGTCTTTGGCGTTTTCTTCACTTTTATGCTTCAAAAACGTCCGAATTGCTTCTTTTTCCAGATTTCACTCTCAAAGTACCTAAAATCACAAAAAGAACGATTTAGGGCAATATTTGATCAAATAAATTCAATTCCGGGCTTAAATGACCCCCTAAAATTGGATCATTTTTCGCCTCATCATTTATTAAATTGTATTATATTTATAAATAAATGTAAAGAAATAAAGTTTAGGGTAGTTTCTATAAAATGTTAGATAGTTTAAGGATGTGGTTTGAATTTTATTTTACTTTTGAGAAAAATCATATATTAAACTTTAACGTTTTGTATTAAAAGACAATTGCATATATACTCACTAAAATTTGTATATTTACATATATACTCAAAACATGCTTAACTTGCATCATATATCGTGCATTGAAACTTATATTTTGAAGAAATATGCAAGTTTTTGAGTTTTAGTGGATATATATTCAACTTTCCCTTGTATAAAATTGTACGTTAATCACTAGTATTACAATATTGAGCTCATTATATTTATAAATCTTTTCATCGGTACATTTCTTTATAAATAAATTGTTAGATATTTCTTATGAATTTCATAAATAATTTTTTTTTTTAAATAGCTAAAAGCAAAATGTAAATTTCGTTTGAAAACTTTTTCTTCTTTTGCTTAAAACGACATCGTGCCCTATACTTAATGTATTGGGCTCATTTTGATAGCAATTTAGAGAGCCTTTTATCGGGATTCTTTATAAAGAAATCGTTAGATATTTGTTAGTAATTTGATAAATAAAGTTTGTTATATAAAAACCGTAAATAAATTAAAGGGTAAATTCTGTAGCTTGCCGCATAATTTGAAGTTTTTTTTTTTTTTTTTTTTTTTTTTTTTTTTTTTTTTTTTTCGCGCTTAAACAGCGTCATGCCCAATACCTAATGTATAAATGTATAATAGATTAATGTCATGTAAGATAAGTGTTAATTCATATAAATGAAAAAGTATGCAAGTAATACGATATCTTTTATATAATAAAACAAAACCCTATTGGGAATTTTCCATTTCAAAAAAATCAATTCATACCTTATTTAGTAATAATTATATTTAAAAAAAAAATTATTTTCTTATTAGGTAACATTTTATATTTATCCATAATACAAGTAGACGATAAATACAAAAAATATAGATAAGATACAATTAATACAAGTAGAAGATAAATACAAAAAATATAGATAAGATGCAATTAATAATAGGATTAAAATTTTTAAATAATTATATTTAATAATAAAAAATTATAATTAAACATCATAAATCAAACAAAACAAAGATTAAATTATTTGTTTTTTAATAAATAAAAATATATGATTTAAAAAAAAATTAAAAAACCCGCGCGTGCGCGGGCATTATAACTAGTTATTAATAACAAGAAGATATATAGAAACAGAACATGTCTTTAACGTATGTTTAACTAATTTTTTCTCCTCATGGAACGTATGGGGAATAAGAATATTGTACAGCCTATTGATTAACGGTAGGGGTTATAACTAACTATAATTCGATGGTCATGATTCAAAGGCTAAAGCTAGGAACATGTATATAAATGGTTTTGGAGTTGAAATGCTTCACTTCACAATTTCACATTGATAGCTAGCTATGGATACAGATGAGTTTCACGGTGTAGCCCGGTTCGTGATCAAACTATACAAAATGGTTAGCGATAAAGACACAAACTCCATCATATCATGGGGCTCGTCGGGTACTAGCTTCATCATATTTGATGAACACCGATTCACCTCAGAGATTCTGCCTAGCTACTTTAGCTCAAGTCGTTTGGATAGCTTCACTACTCAGCTTAATAAATATGTTAGTCTTTCTTTTCTTGCTACACTACGTTAAAATACATGCATATATGCCGCAAGGCCCGCAACAACATACCCCTAACAAATCATTAGTTTTTCAGCAAGTCTTGCATAGTAGTATAGTACATATATTTCATTGCTTGAACTACATTTGTTGAAATTGTGATTGGAATTAACGATTTAAATACGATTTTAAAAGGGTTTTAACAAGATGGGAGGGAGACATTTGGAGTTTGAGCAGAAGCATTTCCAACAAGGAAAACAACACTTGCTAAAGACTATCAAGAGGAGAAGCAAGCAATCTAAAGTTATCAATAATACGCCATCACTTTGTATTGCCACAAACGAAATCAAAGCTTCATTTTATAAAGTTTGTGTTGGACAAAAACAAATTTTTAACAGAATACAACGATTCAAACTTGATATCGAAAAGACTTTGTCAGAGGTCCAAAATATCACTGCTTCATTGTCCCACAATCCCATTTTCACTTTCTCCAAAGACATTGGCGGAAAAAGGAAATTTGGTGATTTAGATCCTAGCATTGTCTTTGCCGATATTGAGAAAGATTTGGAAGCATTTTACCATCAATTTGAGGTGCCAGAGAATGGCATTGATGATTTTACAACATTAAGTGACTGGACTCATAAAGTGGCCACCGGACGAGGTGGTAGGGCTGGTGGTGGTCGTCGTGTACCTGATTTTTTGCACAAACTCTATAATATGGTCGAGAAACAAGAAATTGATGATCTCATATCATGGAAACTTCCTTCTCGTGATAGCTTCATCATTTGGGACACTAACAAGTTTGCAACTCATGTGCTGCCTATGTATTTCAATCATTCAAATTTCAGTAGCTTCAATTCGCAGCTTAACATACATGTAAGTATCTAATGAGAAATCATTACTTTTTGACTTTTCAGGTCAAACTTATTTGTTTTGAAATACAAATTTTAGGCATATTTATTCTAAAGCACCAAGTTCTTCATAGCTATTTGTTATAAACTTATATAAAAACCATTCTGTATCTTGAATGTGATACCAACTAGTATTTTTTCTTACTGATTTTGAAGTTAAAAGTCCTTCCATTTGACACCAAAAGTCAAAACTATTAAAATTTTAATGAATTGGGTACTTTTTTTAAAGGGAAAAAAATCTCAAGTGCATTTCTACTTTTTATATGATGATAGGCTGTTTTTTATTCTAATTTTGTTTGTCTGAAGGAATTCAAGAAGGTGAATTGGGAACGTCATGAATATGCGAATGAATGGTTTCTAGGAGGTAGGGAAGATTTGCTGCAGAATATAACGAGGAGACCAAAAAAGCAACAACGGATGGACCATACCATGACATGCACTTTAGCAGAAATGGAAATGTTCACACACCAGTTGAAAACAATTCAGCAAGAGCAAAAGAGTAAGATTACTTGGATATCATACTATGAAGATCAAATGAGAAGTTCAGTGGATGAGCTCAAGGAAATGGCCGTCAACATGGCCAATATCGCCAACAAATTGACGTTGAAAAGTATTGAAAATCTTGAACATGTTAAGAAAGCAAAACTAGGTATTGAAGATAATGGTATAGTTATAATTCATAAGCTCATTTAACTTTTAACTACTATAGATATGATAAAATACTACTCATATTCGAGCTCAAACAATTGACGGTTGTTTCATGGTGATCTTATAGGTAACACGGAAGGACAAAGTTTGGAAGCTAATGAACTAGGAGAAGACCAAAGTGTATTAGAAGAAAACAATAATGACGTGGCAGAATCTTTCTTTCAAGAGATTGATTTCGAAGCGGTTGATAAATACCTACAGATGGATGAGACTTGGATTGTCCACAGAGAAATCACACATTACTTGTCTACGCAACAGAAACTCGAATCAGATTGATGGAGAGCTTCCTTTTATATGCTACTTTATGCTAAAAGAATATATCATCTATAACTAATCTATGAACCTTATCAAAATTACTACATTTTCTTAGACTATTTAGAATTAATGCTCTATGCATATGTATTTTCGTATCAAGTTTAGAACTTTATGATATTTGGACATGTATGTTCAGTGTAATCAGTATGGTAGTTAAGAATCAAAATTATGTAATCAAAAAATATATATATTACTGCTTATTATCAAAAGTACTTCTTGTTTTGATATCAAAGTGTCATACTTTTAAGATTTGTATGGTAAACATGTGTTACACTATTTTTTTAGTCGACATGAATTGTACATGTTTACAGCGAGTAAAATTATCGATTTAAGTATGTCGGATTACTGGTTTGGTGCTTTTTGAATCTCAAATGTTGTTAAAAGAATGTGGACTAAAATTTCAGGTTTGGAGGTTTGTTTGATGTTTTTCAATCTGGGTGCTTTTTGAGTTGAATTTTGGGCTGTAATAGTAAAATGTGAAAGGTAAAAACGTAAAACAAATATAGCTTCGCCCGGGTTCGAACCGGTGCTTTTTGAGTTGAATTTTTGGGCTGTAATAGTAAAATGTGAAAGGTAAAAAAGTAAAACAAATATGGCTTCGCCCGGGTTCGAACCGGAGACCTTCAGTGTGTTAGACTGACGTGATAACCAACTACACCACGAAACCTTTTTGGCTATTTCTCTAATTTTAACTTCTATGTACAAACAAATTAGACTAAAAAATGAGTGCATATTCAAATTTATTATACTGTTTGATAATTGCATAGCTACAACTTCATGTACTAATCAAACAATCAGTTTATAATGCTCATGCAAACAGCCCCTAGACCATCGCATTTTATAAACTTCTCGGTGAGTTTGCAACGAGACCTCAAGGGGTACAAAATGTGTACAGAAATGTTTATACAGATAAAATAATTTGTGATTGTGTGACAATTGGAAATCGACTAAACTAAAGCTCAACTGACAGACATTTGATGTGACTGATATCAAAGTACCCCCCAATGGTCCAATGATACAACATTTTGCATTGAAACAGAACCGAGACAAAACTCCTAAAAGCAGAAAGGTGCCTGTGATAGAAAACAACATACAAACAAGATGTGGTTCAAGAATTCAGGACCATAAACCGAACCACTGACAGTCATCTAATCAAGTAGCCAAAAGGGTTGAATACTAATACAAAATTTATTAAGCACAAAGAACAACGAGCCATGAAAGTCTTTAAGTTCAGGCAGAATTGAGAATGCTCGTTGTTTTTAAATAAGTCTCACATAAAGATGGTGGTGAGTCACTGCTGCTGGTTGCACCATTTGAATCACTTCCCTTGTCATTTGACTGCTTTCCCTCGTCACCCATTTGTTGATAACTGCCCCCTACTGAAAATGACATACTGGTGTTCAAGTATTGAAGATAGTCATCCTTTTTGGCACCTCTGGGAATATGTTGCTCGCAGTACTTCTGCTCCTGGAGCACAGTTTTGCTGCAACGCCATTTCTTGCCATCTGTTCTTCTGCATCTTTCGGAATCGTTTACTGCAAGAACACTGGTATGGTTGTTGCTTGAGGTGCCACATTGTTGAGCTACCGATGTAAAAGGCAAGTAGCTTGTTAGAAACTAAAAGTAAAACGAATGCACAAGTATAACACATTATGATACACAACTAATACAAAACAAAGATCATTTTTCAAAATTTATAGCAAATGAAAAATGAATCCAGCAAACAAACATCTTCAGTTATTAAGAAACTAAAACTGCTAGTGTTGGCAAGTGTTGGCAAAATGGGCGGTCAGATTAAATGTCAAATTGGGTAATTTTATGTATAGGTCGTGTGCCTCAGGTAACTTTTTTCCGTATTACATATTATTAATAGTTTTCAAAAATATATACAGAAATTTCATTATTTTGGTAAATAATTTTGAAGTTAATATGCATGAAAATACATCTAGGTGACTTTCGACCCATTGACTTGTTCTCTTTTTAGTTATTGCACCCATTTGACTTGTCACTTATGCTGCTAATGATCAAATAACCGTCTACTGCTGTTATGGGAGAAATCCAAAAACCCCTGAAAAATTATACACTTTGACTTTTCAGGTCAAAGACATTGCTTTTGGGCTCCAACCATGATGAAAAAAAAAAAAAAAAAAAAAAAAAAAAAGAGAGAGAGAGAGAGAGAGAGAGAGAGAGAAGAAGAAGAAGAGTGATTGACTTATCAAACATCATGGATTCTCTTAAGACCAGTCATCTTTCTTGCTTAAATGCAAAGACACTTGCAAAACTGAGCAATTTGGACACACTGTGATAACAGAAATGCAAAAGGAATAGTATAATATATGAATAATTCACTCCGTTTTCGGTTTTTGAGTCATAACCATTATGTGAAAAATATGACGGAGTGGTTGAAGGCTTAGTATTGAAACTGCTATGTAGGCTTTTGCTTACTGAGGGTTCGAATCCCTCTATTTACTTACGTTCACCTATTTCACCAATCTTACTAATAGATCAAATAGCAATGGATACTACTACTCCAGTAGTTAGAACTTCCTTCGATATGGATTCTCTATTCCTATTTCCTAGTGGCCGTGGTACGGATTATACCGTGGTGCAGTGAAAGAAAATATCCATCTTGGTCTACGACACCATAATGGAAGAAAATACAGGATCAAACCCTTAGTTTATCTTATCCTTAGGTAAATTATTTCACTGAAATTAAGATAAATTGGTTTTTGGCACCTAAAAAATGTCACGTCCAATCACTATTTTCATCAAAGAGGTGTTTTAAACATTACAAATTTGGCAATTCCTACCAAGCAATAGAAGTACTCAGTTTCACTTTCAAGACATACCATTGCAATGTTGAAGAACACTTTCTGGCGACAAGCTGGATTCAAGATTTGTCACCACATTTTCGGTGCTATCTTTCTTAATTTTGTAGCTTTGATTGTTGATTTGAACTTTGTTCTGATTCTTAGCATTCCCACCTGTAACAGAATGAAGAACAGGTGTGGCTTTCAGTGAGGAAATGGAACTCGTTGTAGTTGAGTTTGTTGACTCTAAAACGGTGTTAAGAACTTCCACGGGCTTTCTTGAACGGTTGCGGCCTCTATGCATGTGACGCAGACAGTACTTCTGATCAGGAATCACCGCTGACCGACACCTCCATTTTCTTCCATCAGTTCTTCTACACCTCCCTGGTTCGGTATCCATCGCTTGACTCGACTAGTATAGGTTCATATGATATCAAATTAAAACCCTGAAAAAACAGATAAAAAGGATATTAAACAAGTCTTCATTGAAATATTACCCTCTATGGAAGTTTTAAATCTGAATCGAATTTGTTTCCTAGTTAATAAAGTGACAATGTAGATTTTAAGTATAAGACGAATGATTTAAACTACATATGAAGGATCGTTTGCATAACGGACTACTTTCTTATTCTATTGCTTGATTTGCCTAAAATGTCAAGTAAGCAAGAATTACGAGTTTGAACATCATACACTTAACAAGTTTCAAAACCCATGAACAATTTTGAGTGACCAACATACTTAACCCAATCAAACCTCTAAACTGAAGAACCTACAAGAGTTTGGTGTAGCATAAGGGCTGGCAAGTCCACAAACTGATTTTGTATTTGCGCCACATGGGTGAAGCCGTGGAGGTAATCTCCCTATAGCTAATAAAATCAGACCGATGTGTCAAGCAAGTAAAAATTTCAAATTTAGCCCAGATGATAGCTAAAACGTCATAAACTTCCCTTAGAATGTACACAAAAGTTTAAAAACCACTAATTTTCTTAAGCAAAATCAAATCAATAACACACCAATGGAGTAATCTACATGCACTCATGACCACATTGTGTCAACTATAGTCCAATACCAAAGCTTGAACATCAAAACCTTGTCTCATACCCTAAAGCCAAAGTCAGATCGCTTTAAATACAAATCCAACCACGCCTAAAACTCTTTAATTACAGCAATGAAGGCGGAGTTATAACACTTGCAAAAATTTCAACAAACATCTGCAACCAAAGCAAAATTCCATCTAAAGTTTTGATAGAAGATCCCAAAATTGAACAAACATACACAAGTGCATATAACCTTTTTATTTCACAAGCTTGGGATCGGATCGGACTTGACTCATCTTCATGATGAGCCTAACCGAAATAAAGCTCGACCTAAGAGCAGCTTTTTAAGTACACCAAACTCGAGCTCATTTGTTTATTTCAAGCTCATCTTTATATAAGTATACACAAGTAATAGGCTGAGCACGGTCCACCGGATGACCAAAACCGGACCGGACCGAAAACTGTTCTGGTCCAAAACATTGGACTGAGGACCGGACCGAAATGTTCGGTCCATGTATATATATATGCTCAATTCTGCTTTGGGGATGAAGTTCGTACTCGAGCTCCTTTATCAAATGAGCCCCAAACTAGGCTCGAACTTGAGCTCGTTTAGGCTCGGCTCGTTCCGAGCTTTTACCGAGCCGATTTCGAGTAGTTGACACCCCCAAATCTAACCAAACCACCCCCCACTTCAAATATTTTATGAAACCCCAAAACTAAACAAAAGATCACAAGTCTTTATGCAACAAAATCTTAAAATATGACCAAAAAACATTCAACCTAACCAAAAACCCACCATAAATCCCACAATATATAAAACAAACGAAACTTAACCTTAAAAAAAATAAACTGAAAAAATAAAAGAGAGAAATACCTGAGTAAGTTTTTAAGGAAGTGTTTTTTAAAATAGATTTCTTTTAAAACACAAAATGCAAGTGTGACAATGAAAGCAAAGTATATATTTTTATGTAAAAGAGATTAATGGAAATGAGAAAAAAGATGTGATGTGGTGTTACTTGCCATTAAAGTGTCAGAAAAGGCTTTGCTGACCATGGTAACAGTTTCAGCCTAGCAGATGTTACTCTGCCCACGCGCGCTTGTCTTGGTTGGCGCGTTCACATGGGTTTCAAACTCATGTGGGCCCATCAAGTGATCCAAGTCATCCAACACTATAATGTTTTTATTTTGGAAAATTCACAACAATAACTAATTTTTCAAACATATTTTACAAAATATATATATTTTTTTTCAAAAAGCCAAACAACCCATGAAATCTTCAAAATTTGGAACCTTTGTGAAATTTTTAAAAAAAAAAAAGAAAAAAATCGATTTAAAATCGATATTTCTATTTTTTTTAATCAAAAATCTTTGACATCTTTTTAAAATTCCGCAAACTTTTGAATGAACCTTAAGAGATTTTCACTTTTTTGCTATATTTTCAAACTGATTTTGAATAAAACGTGCTATATTGTTATTTCATGTTCATTTTAGCTATTTTCACTAAAAAAAAATAATAATAATAAAAAAAATAAAACTCAATTTTTTCACTAAAAAATCAATTTTGCCACGAAATCCGTCAAAATACGTGTGTGTAAAGGAGGTGCATGGGAATGAGTGAATAGTGTGTTGGAGTATATGTCGTTAAATTGTGTAAAAGGTACACTAATTTTACCATTGTTGTCATCATATTCATGTCTACTATAAGCATTATCCGAGAGGCTAGAAATCGATGTTAATAGTGGTTTTATGGTAACTTACAATTCGGATAATCATATTGTAGAGGTATGTGATGATTTGGAAGTCAATAAATTTATGGAATTTGTTGTTAAAAGTAGTAAGATTGTTATGTTGTGTATTGTTGAGTCTAGTGAAAATTGTAGGCAATTATCAACTACCGGAAGCAATCAACAAAGCAATTTTAATCATGCTACCCCATTTGTAAATATATATCAAACCGAGTATCATGCTACTCAATTTCACCAAATGCAAACGCCTAAATTTCCTGGTAATGATTTTTATCAGAATTTTCCTAGTTATCAGCAAATCTATGGATTTCTTAGGTATCCAATGTATGTGCCTGGATTTCCTGGGTATCCTATGTAGGATCCTCAAAATGATTCAGCTAGTCGTATAAAATTAAAAAAATAAATAAATAAAAAAATTGCTAGTTCTCCAAAACCTAATACGGTTAATGAAAGGGATTTGCTAGATGATGAGAAATTACGGCCTTTCGGCGAAAAGGTAATGGATAGTATGTTTGGGAAAGTAAAAAAAATTATCTGGCGAGGAGGAGAGCACTAAATCTGATGAGGGGAGTAGTGAATCTGATGAGGAGAGTAGTGACTCTGATGAGGATGCATAAATAACACCCGTAGGGTAGAATATGTGTAGAACAAATAAGAGATTGGATGCATTTGGTTTGTAGATGGTTTAGGATTCGGATTCGGATTCGGATTAGGATTAGGATTAATATTTGGATTTGGATTTTATGTAAGAGGGAGAAAATATGTTATAAAAATTGGTAATTAATTATTTTTAAAAATTATATATAAATTTGATTAAAATATGCAACAAGAATATGAGATGGTGGTAAAATGGGGTCCACTCATATTGAAAAAAGACAAAACACAAATATTAAATCCTATGTATTTTTTTATACCTAACAATATGTAGAGGAATTAGATTTGATTGTTTGATTTTCAAGTTGTGGGCCCACTATGTCAACCAAACACACAAATTTTCATTTCTATTATTCAATTCTCATGATACCCTACAACCAATACGGGCCCTAAGAGATTAAGAAATTTTTATCCATGCTTTATAAGTAGTTAAGTATAAGTTACATAATTTTGTAGAAACTCTTATTTAAAAATTTCGCTATTGTACGGGAAAGCGTGCATTTAAAATCAACATGTTTTTATTCTTTTCGCGTTTGATACTTTTGGTCTTTTTGCACCTGAGACAGTGGAGCTTCTCAACAGAGTTCAACGTGTTATGCATAGTAATGTTATGATACCTAGATCCAGAAATGTTGTTTTTAAGAGAATTAGTTTTGCAATCCAAAAATAGCTTGTCGCGCAGCTTGTTGCTCGTTTGCCTTTCAACTTTATGTAAATCCAAATTAATTTTACGTAGTGCTTGGAATGTTGTAATCAAATCAGGAATGGAAAAGATTATTACGATGTAATGAAAAAATATTGTTTGTTTACATTTATAGAATTTAATGATTCATTACAAGGAATGACCCATTATACCAAAATCATTCCTTAGGGGTCCGCTACTTTTTTTTTCATAACATATTGTGATGGAATCAAAATTACATAAAACTCCAACATTGACTTTTTTTTTTCTTTTTTCTTTTTCTTTTTCTTTTTTTTTTTTGTACAAAAATCAGGCCAACGCCCAAGAAATTATATCATATCACTCCTCACAATAGAGGTAATTTGTTCCTGATACATTACATCCCAAAAGAAACGATCATGAGAGTCAAAAGACATTTTTGCGACCACGTGGGCGGCAACATTACAATTACGACTAACCAAAGAAAAGGAGATGTTTAGCTGGGATGCCCATGTTCTGATATCATCCACGATCACAACAAGGTTCCAAGGAGGTACCACTTCCGTTGAAACAAGAGAGATTGCCCACTTAGATTCTGACTCGATTATAGCATTCTGCCACCCATAATCAACGACCAGACGACAAGCATCTCGGATTACACATAGCTCAGCCATAAGAGGAGACGTGGTAGGAAAGGCCTCTCCTGAACAAAAGATTATAGAACCAAGATGATCTCGAGCAATAATACCCATAGCAGCATGATTAAATTTAAATGACGCTTCACAATTAAGCTTCATAATATTAGTAGTGTGGGGATCCACTTGAGTGAACTTGTTTGGGATTCGTCCTGAAGATCCACAGTATCAGAATCATTAGCTGCCATTAGAGAAACCGAAGTGAATTCATGATTAACACGAGCGCACAATTGTATTGTATGAAGAGGAACTAATGGGGTATGCTCAAAAATAAACTTGTTTCTTGACTTCCAGATCTACCATGCAATAACGGCAATAGATGTGTGCAATTTCATTTTATCCAACTTAGTTGGCACCATTTCTAGGATGGCTCGAACCCGAGAGACAAATATGAGATCCGAACCAAACCATTTTTGTCCATGGGCACTCAAACAACATATGTTCAATCGTTTCAACCCGAGAAAGACAAATAGGACATAACGGTGAACAAGAGCAATTTCTTTTAAACAAATTCTTTGGTAAAGTTTTGAGATGCCATACTTGTCTCCAAAAACTTTTATTTGGCGAAGACGATGAGGAAGCTACGTTTTGAAAGGTAGAGTCACGGTGAACCAACGCCAATTGATACCCTGACTTTACCGTGTAATTACCTTTAGCTTCATAATGTCATACAATCTTGTCACGAGAGCCCGTTCGTGATAAAGGAATTTTGGAAATGAAATTTGCTTCATCTGGTAAAACAACAGAGTGTAGTTTTTCTAAGTTCCAGTAACCATCTAGAATAAACTCTGAAACTAATGTATTCTCGGAGAAAGGGCCTCGGGGACAACAAACATAAAAATCTTTAGAATAAGGAATCCATTTATAGGTCCAAAATGAGATATTTGACCTATTTCCAACTTGCCACCTAACACCATGAAGGAGAAGATCTCTTCCTTGAAGTAAGCTATGCCATAACCATGAAGGGTGTGAACCATTTGAAGCCGTAAGAAAGCTCGAATGAGGAAAATAGATACCTTTTAACACATGAGCCCAAAAAGAGCCAGGATTCACTATCAGACGCCATCCTTGCTTAGCTAGAAGGGCTAAGTTGAAACAATGAAGATCTTGAAAACCAAGACCACCTTGATCTTTACTGTGAGAAATACGGTCCCAACTAAACCAATGAATGTGTTGCTCGTGTGAATCACCACTCCAAAAGAATTTTCCACCTTGATCTTTAGTGTGAGAAATACGGTCCCAACTTAACCAATGAATGTGCTGCTCGTGTGAATCACCACTCCTAAAGAATCTTTCAATGTGAACCAGGAGTTTATCAAGAAAACCCTACGGTAACACATAGCATTGCATTGCATATGAAGTATGGCTTGGATCACATACTTGATCATTACCTCACGCCCGACTTGTGGGAGCAATTTTTGCATCCATCCTTGCATTTTTTCAAGACCATTTCCAAAATGAAAGAGAAAAGTTCCTGTTTATTCTGTCCATGTACTGTTGGAAGGCCAAGATAACGCGCTCCGGGGTCCATTAGCTTCACGCCAAGTCGATTGGAAATGAACAGCTTCACATCCATAGGCATATTTGGAGAAAACATGGCTTCTGATTTTGAGAAGTTTATGGTTTACCCAGATGCAACACAATAACGATTGAGAGTATCAAGCAAGCAATCACACTCTGCAACATTAGCCTTAAGAAAAAAAATAAGGAGTCGTCAGCGAAGAAAATATGAGACACAACTAGGCAACTTCTGGCCATTTTTATCCCTGTAAGAAAAGAGAGATTCATGGCATTATTAATCATTTTTGAGAGGACGTCGGTAATAATGATAAACAAATAAGGTGACAACGGGTCCCCTTGACGGATACCTCTAGATGGCTTAATTGAACCAATAGACTTGCCATTAATCATGAATTCTATCTCATAGGATGATATACACGCCATAACCCATTTACACCAAGTCTCTTCAAAGCCTAGTTTTCGATAAGTTGCCATTAAAAAAATCCCATTCAACACGATCAAATGCTTTGTTAAGGTCAAGCTTTAAAGCCATATGTCTTTGTTCTCCTTTTTTTTTTTTTTTTTTTTTTTTTTTTTTTTTTTATTTTGAATATAGTGGAAAGCTTCATTTGCAATTACCATACAGTCTTGAATAAGATTGTTAGTGCAAATATTACGATATTTAAACTAGATGGTCTCTTCGATTTTAATAATGACAAACATGTAACTTGTAATACAAAACGTAAAATGCACAAGTCACTCGTAATGTCGAATCATTATCTCAAGTCTCTTATAGAAATTGGATAATTAGATTGGGCCAAGTATACAAAACTTCTACACATGGACTTACTTAATTGGATAGGGCCAAGCATGCATATGGACTTAGCTAATTGGATCGGGCTAAGCAAATGAATAAGCTCATTCAGGGCCCAATAGAATCCGGCCCAACAAGGCCCATCAAGACCCAACAATGCTTCTAGAAGAACTTGGTCTCCCAGATTTTTAATTGGTCTCCAAGATTTACTTGGTCTCCAAGATATTTACTTGGTCTCCAAGATTTGAGTCTATAAATAGCAAGCAACTCTCCACTTCTTGGGTGTGAATTTCAAGCATAAAAAACACATACATAAATATTCATGTAATTAGACTAGGAAAATGTAAGTCTAAAAATCTCAAATGTAATAGGGAGATCCGGATGATGTGTAAGTCTGTGGGTGATTGTATATATTAGGACAGTTTGTATGTCCGTAGATGATTATGAGTAGATTAGGACTATGTGTAAGTTCATGTATGTCGATGTGAAGACTTGAACTCAAGTGTGAGTTCAAGAAATGAAGAATTGAACCAAGTGAAGGTTCATGAAGACTTGGATTGGGTGAAGATTCAAGTGGACAAGAGTGCTTGTTCGTGTGAAGATTTGGACAAGGTGATCATCCGTGAAGACTTGGATTGAGTAAATCCAAGTGAACGGGAGTGCTCGTTCGTGTGAAGACTTGGATCGTGTGTCAATCCAAGTGGGACAAGAGTGCTGGTTCGTATGGCCACGTGGGCTTAGGTGTTGATTGGTTCTAGCTAGGATTAGGACTCGACATTCCGCTTAGTATCGTTAAAATTGGTGTAAGCTTTGGTGTACGCTTTGTTCTGCCATAATGGAGCTTGTTGACTAGTGAAGTAACTCTCGAGTGTGGTACTCGGGGAGTGGAGTAGGATGAAGAGGTGCTTCGTGCCAAACCACTATAAATCATCGTGTCCGGTTTGCGTTTTCTCTTCTCATCCCTTTACCTTATCTTTTTGCATTTAGGTTGTGTTTGTGTGGTTTGTTGCTTAGATTGTGATTGTGCTTAAAACATAAACTAGAACAACTTAAAAAAATGCAAATACATAATTCTAACATGTCTCGACAAACCTTCTGGTGACGTTCCCTTAAATAAGGTGACGGTCCCCGATATATAAAGGATCGTCCGGATATATAAGGGACCGTCCACATTGTCTGACTAAACGAGCTCTAATCTACTTACTTGTTCTGTGTGTCTCTTGATGTAAGTAGGATATTAATCTACATTTTTGTTATAAATGTCATAATCGCTATTCATGTTTAGTCAAGCTTGATCCGGAATTTGATACGAAAGATTTTTAAGTTTTAAATATAAACGTATTCACCCCTCCCCTCTACGTTTTTACAATTGCCACCAGAACTACGTCGCTCTAGTTTTCAAAACAAATGGTTTTTAAAATAGAGTACGGTCCACGTATCAAATTTCTCATTAAGAGGGATTAAATATGAAAAGTGTTTAGTTGCTAACTTGTGCTTTGTTGCTTAATTCGTACTAGTTTTGTTGGTTAAATGCACTTCGTATACTAGCTTGAAGAAAATGTATTTTTACAAAAAAAAAAAAAATGTGTTCTGGCATACTAGTGGCAGTTCCTTATCTCTGGACGGTCCTTTATCACTAAGGGACCGTCGGATATTTAAGGGACCTCAACTAGAATGGTGTCAACTTTGAAAATTCATATAAAATCAACCATAAGTCCGTAGGAGTTATGCCACCCGTCGTTTTAAAGGTAATTGAGTCTACTTTCATCTAAAAATACTTTTAAGTATTGATTCTAAACTTAATTTAATCTTTAATTCAAAGTACTACATAGTGGTCAAAACCTTGTAACATAAAACTTGCATTTTACTCTTTCTTTCGAGTTGGACACTTTTAGTCAATGAATCTTTGAAAAATGGAGTCTTCATCTTTTCAAAATATCAATCTTAACTAATTTTTAAATGAGGAGGAAACTATTTTGGTTTAAAACATAATCAAGCTATGTATACATTGTTGTATCTAACACACAAAGCGATAACGAATATCTTTATGTGTTATGCTAAATTGTTCATGCATTACGTATAGATCACCTTACTTGCTTATGTGTTTTTGATAGCTTAATTCTCTTATAATGTTTTAGTAACTCACTTAGATATATAAACTAAGTTGATTAATCATGTTTGTCGAAAAACAATTGTCTTACACAATTATCTTTCCAAAGGTTCAAGTATTAAAATATGACACCCTAAAATATTTAACACTTAATCAAGTCTTCAACATGATTTCTAAAACATTACATACACTTATTTTTGTTGGGCATAGATTGTCTAATCAAGATAAAGGTTTATAACAATACATTATTATTTATGTAAAAGAAAATGTATTCTTGAACCTTGCATGTATTTGAACACACACTAATTGATTCAAACATATAGTTATAAACTAGTTTTACATAAGTTATGTATTGTATAAAAATAGTTAGGATAATTATTTTTATACTCATGTAATGTCAAAAACTATGCATATTATAAGTAATAATAAATAGTTTTTCACACACAAAATAAATGACAATCTTTAATTATTAAATTAACATGTCACTATTATTAACATCACACATACAACAAGTATTAAATTTAATGAGCACATTCCATAAATCTTTATTTATTTTCTTTATTAAAAAGAGTGGTCGTGAGGGTCAAGAAAGATTTCAAGCATATATCAATTCATTATTCAAATTATGATTGATATTATTATCGAATCTAATTGAAAAGTTTTTAAGTGTGGACATGAAATTGAAGTCATTATTGCCTAGCTTCAAGATATAACAAAACATATCATCTTGAACCTGCATACTCAATCACACTCGATTGTTATGAAAATAATGACGGCTTTCTCAAGACGAAAAGAATATTCATCGGATCATAACTCACACTTGTGTTGATGATGTTATATTGAGTCTTCTTGTCCAAACACGAGCAAACAAGAGCAAACAAACAAAATATGTAAACTTTGCTCATGAACGAGTCAAGACTCAAAATCACATGTAAAAAAAAAAAAAAATGCCACACATAATATATCACCAATCTTCAAGAAGATAACATGTTTTCAAAAGGATAATTTATATCCATGCATTTCATTTTCTTTGTAACATGAATGGTTATGTTACAAGAAAATACATCACATCTTGTTTAAAAAATGTAGGGTATTAGATTTCAAAGTAACCTAATTCAACATGTGTCATTCCATAAACAAGTAAAATTCATTAATCAAATTATAACTAAAATACTTGTTTTCATAAGCAATTCATAAGAGTGAAAAGTTTATCCTTTTAAATAAGCATATTTGTCAAAAGATATTTTCTCTCAATGATAAAACATAAAACATTACAAGATCTATTAAGGCGAGTAACCTTAATTAGATTCTTTTTCTTAAGATTTACTATGGAGTATTCTTGAAACCAAAACATGTTAAAATAACAACTCAACTAACAAAGATGTCATCCATAAGATCATGTAATACACCATTGAAACCAAACAACCTCCAAATCTCAAACACATATTTAAAATATTTTGCTTGCCTTTGTAAGGATTTTATGTAAGACAAGTTGTTTTCATTAACCGGTCTTTAAAATATAGTTAGGACATGTATTAGCGGATCGGCTAATATAATATTTGGAAAACTTTGTTGGGAAAATATAGGAATTCCAATTCTTCTAATATGAGAATGGCTACTGGAGAACATATTGCACTAGAAATTCAATTTGACCTAACGGTTGAATTGCTTCTAGGAGAGAAGTTAGGTTTGTAGTAAACCCGTAAAAATGATCGTGTTTAGCCTTACTTGAGCACAACTAGTAATAGTATCATATCCGTTCTCTAAATTGAAAAATTTCCATTCCTACATTTGACTAAAGATGTTTTACATCGATGATCTTTGTCTCCCGTTAGGATTGTGTAGAAACTAGAAGGGGGGTTGAATAGTTTCACCGCTTCTTTTTAATTTTCTAAAGCGTTTAGCCACTTTAGGTCCGGTTAATATACATTTACAAACTTGTTGAATTCTACTAGTTATGTGATATCAATTTGGTTACAAATAAAACAAGTAAAGTAAAGAGTAAGGAAAGAACACAACCAAGAGACGCGGCAATTTATAGTGGTTCGGCACGAAGCTCACTCTCCGTCCTACTCCCCTCCCCGAGTACCACACCCGAGAGTTATCAATCACTATATCAACACACTCCTTTAGGTGGAGCAATCCGTACACCTGCTTACACAAGGTTTAACGACACTAAGAATAATGTCTAGTTCTAATCCCAATCTACTCCAAGGCCTACGTGGCCACACGAACAAGCACTCTTGTCCAACTTGAATCTTTGATGAGTGCTCAAACACTCATCATTTTTATCGTACTTAAAATGCCAAAACATACGAAAACAATCGAAAAGTCATCAAAATACTTAAATTATCCCAGGGATTGTGTTTTATATGTTTTAAATGCAAAATGAGTAAAAACAAATGAAAAATGATCAAAGTTTGCAATATTGGTAGTTTCAGTCCGCCAAGTTTCAAAATTTGTCAAAAATAGCCCCTATGCATTTATTTTTGAAAGAAAAGTCAACCCAAGCATTTTGAAAGTCAAATATCACAAAATAAAGTACTTGGGTCTTAAGTTTCAAAAATTACATCTTTGGTCCCTCAAATTTCAAATATGACAAATTTGGTCCCTGGGAATTTTGGAAAATGAAAAAATAAAATTTGGTCCTTGGAATGAGAGAACTTGGCAAATATGGTCCTTAGTGATACTTTGGGAAACCTACATCTACAGCCCCTCATGTTTGGTAGAATTTCAATTTTGGTCCTTGTGTTTACTACTAAACCAACCGGACCCTTAATAACTAAAAACCAAACCAAACACTAAACCAAACCCAAAACACAACCTCAGCCCACCCGCCTTATCACTCCAAGCCCAACTCCACCCCTTCCTTGGCCCATCTCACTCACCAGCCCACTCCCTCTCAAAAATATACCACTCCCCCGTTTCTAATAAACTCCCCCAAGTCAAACCATTTAACTTCCTTCTCCCCCTCCAACCTGCTACTGCAAACCACCATACCTCCACATCAGCTTCACCACTACTTGTTCCATTGGCCTCCACCAAACTCCAAAACCAATTAATGATCCCAAAACCCCTCCAAGTTACCCCTCCTGACAAAGATAAGAAAAAGGCGCCAAATCCAATTCAAAGGTCAAGATGGCATTAAAAGGATCCAACGGCTCAAATACATGGTGGGAATTGCTCAGAAGCTTCAACAAACCCTAATGATCCCATATAAAAAGAAAAAGAAGCAATGGAGAGAGCTATCTAGTATAATTTTTATTATTTATGTCGAATTTCATGGTTCTTAAATTCTAGTGTAAAATTTAGTTTTCTAATGTGGTAACAAGTAATCCTAGTGTGTAATAACTCCTTTTCAAGTATCAATTTCAGTGTATCTTTATAAATTAAGAATATGCAATTTTAGCTCAAAAATTCAATCCAGTTCAAATGTTGTTGTTATATGTTATTATGGACTCCATTAGCTCATGTAAGCTCCTATAAAGCTTCTGCAAGCTTTTAGTGATCATAAAAATCAGTTTAGTATAAAAAATCAAAAATTACAAAAAAATATAAAAATTCACTCAAAAATAAAAAAAAGGGAAGAAGAGAAGAAGAAGCAAGAAGAAAGGTGTATTCTGAGTTGGAAATGGTATTAGTGACTTATGGAAGTCAATAGGTTGGTTCCTTTGGTTCTAGGTCTACATTCTCAGCTTGGAAGGCTCTTGTAAGGATTTATTTCAATTTTTGAATTTCACTGTAGCATTGCTCATCATAGCTTATTTCTGTATCTTTTATGCTTATTTTGAGTTTGGTAGGTTAAGGGTAGCCAAATGTTTCAAGTTTGTTAATTAGTTTCATGTTTGCTTAAATTTCTTATTTTTAACTGTGGAAATGGTTAGTTTGAGAGTCTGTGGTATTTAGTTGTTATTTTTGGAATTTATGCGTTCAAAATACCTTCTTATGTCATAAGTAATGACCATGGATCTGTTTTGAGGTTTAGACAAGCAATTCACTTGAAAAATCAATTGTGAGCTTTGTAAAATGGGTGTTTGGCATAAGCTTTTCAAGAAGACTCAGGGGGTTCTTGGTTGTTGTTAACTGCTTCAATAACTCAGTTTAGACTAATAAAGGATACTTAGGTCACAAAAGCAAGCTTTACACATCCATAAGTCAAAATCACAAAGTTGAAATCACAACAGCCTAACTGTTGTGATTTGGTTGCTCAAATATTGTGAATCAACTCAAAATTAGTTTAGCTTAGTAGATTTGGTTAGCATTAGGCTTAATAAACATCAAGTAGTCATCTGGGATCAATCAAAACTCACAATAGTCAACTCATCAAGTTTCATCAAAAAGTCAAAAGTGCATGTTCTTCAATTTTTTCAAAAGTTCAAAGAATTTTAGTGATTTTTGTGTTTGATTTTAGGGTTTGAAACTTATTGGGTGTATAATCTACCATTAGAACTTGAGATTCCCACCATTTTTATATTTTTGTGTATTTAATTTGTGGACCTTTTTGCCCTTGAAACACACCTGCAGGGCAAGCCCCTGCCCTGTGCATTCAGTCCTCAGCAACACCACCACCTTTGGTGGTTGATTGTGGCCACCCCAGTGGGTCCCACAGTCCGAGTTTGGGTTCTCCCAACCCCCCTCCTGGAAAGCTTCAAGAGTTGACCACTCATTTGACCTTAGGATCAGTGGACCCCACTTGGAATTGCCCTCAAAGTGTGTCCCATTTTCTGTTTCAGTCCTCATTTACCTAAGTGCTTATTTAGATTTCTTGGCTTATTCAGCCAACTTATTTGAGTAACTCTTGCTTAAAATTGTCCAAGTAACTCAGAGGAACCAAAATTAACCATTGTGGACCCCACATTATTCCATTTAAGCTTAATTTCCTTCTCAGTTAACCAAAGTCAACTGTTGAACCATTAAGCACTCAAAGTGCTTATTTTCTGAGCTACATAAAAAGTGTTTTTGTAAAAGTTGTTAGTTTTTAGTGTAAAATTACTTTGGAAAAAGAAAAAACTCAAAAAACCAACTTTAATTATAGTGATAGCTTCTATTTAATAGAAATTATCTTTTTAATTTTCTTTTTAGCTTATTTATAAGCACTCTAGCATTTTTATATTTTTATTAAATATATTTTATATTAAAGTAATTTTATAAATTTTTCCAGATTTTTCTTTTGTCATTTAGTGGTTTTTAGAATTAATTTTAGTTTAATTAATTATTAATAAATATTAAGTAATTAAATAGCATAATTAGATTTTATTAAGTAACACCTAGTTTTTATAATTTTTCTAGATTTAATATAAGAAAAAACATTTTTAGGAATTTTTCTAGAATTTCTACTATTCATTTTCTATTTTTTATAATATAATTAGTTTAATTGGTAATTAATAAATAATTAGAATAATAATTAGTAAATTAGTTTAAAAATACATAAAATCAACTTTTTATAATTTTTTAGATTCCCGTGATGGTAATTAGATTTATAAAAATCTTCTTAATTATCTAAGTCTTTTTAGTTATTTTTAGTAATTTAAATTAATATAATTAGTTAATAAATAGATAATTAGTAATTAATTAATAATAAATAATTAAATAGTGTAAACATAATTTTTCTTTTTCTTAAAATTTTCTTTATTTATTAGGATTGTAAAAATTATAATTTCACACTCGTAGCCCTTTCAGTTCGTCAGTTGTACTTTCTTTCTTGTACGTCAGTATACGTTTTTGATTAAAACGTACGTTTTTAGGTTTTAAATCAATTCTCCTTAATCTTAAGTCCAGTAATTAATCACATAGCTTTCCTAAGCTATTTCTGTTGATAATTTCCAAATAATTCTCATTACAACCCCTTTTTGTGAATAATCACCCGATCACAAGCACGCTAAAGCACAATCCACACCTCGTCGGGACCTGGTGATACCCTTTATTACCCGGAAGCATTGGTCTAGGTAGTTTGACCTTGTTGACCATATACTTGGTCAATTTAGGTTGACTGTTCTGAGCCAATCAATTTTTGGCGCCGCTGCCGGGGAGGTGTGCGCGTTTCTATAGCGTCATTTGAGATTAGTGTTATTTCACCACAATCACTGTACAAAAACCACCACTTTTGTAAATCTTAAATCAAAACATAAAAAAGTCATTAACACTTTTCCTAAAGTGTTAAAACACCAAAAAAAATTAAAAAACAACAAATCAGATCATAACGTTTTCTGAATCGGTTTTCTTTTAAGGTGATTCTTAAAGAAATATGATTTTGGTAAATGAAACGATACCAAAAATATTGTCCAAAAAGTTTTTATCCCATACACAAAACCCAAAAACATCCGTCTTTTCTTGTGAATAATAAATAATACATAAAAACCAACCGTCGCAAACCAAGACAGAACACCTACCAACTGGGGGTGTGGACATAATAAGTTCCCAAACCAAAGATTTAAAACTTGCCTTTGTATCCCTGTGAGTGGTGTACCTTTCTTAAAGAAGCCACTTGCTTGTGATTATTGGTTTAAGTTCACTGTGGATTTGCCTCGATTTTGTTTTGATTGGTTTTTATCTCTAGTGCATGCGCACTCGTTCTTCAAGGTCCACGAGCCCATTACGTGAGCTTGTTCGGAAACCTCGAAGACCTCGTAGACGTTCAGCACCAACAGTCGGATCTGAGATCCGTACTATTGCCACACCCACTGTCACCATGGCGGAAGACCGCCCCATGTGTGAGCTTCTCCAAGCACCCATCGAGGGTTACGGAGATGCCATTGTTGTTTCAGCCATAGTGGCTGATAATTTTGAGCTCAAAACCGGGTTACTCAATCTTGTAACCTCAAGTACAAAAATGTCCCTTGTGAAGCAATCAAACTTCTTCGCTTCCCATTCTCCCTGAAGGGACAAGCCCAGATTTGGCTTGAAAAACAACCTCCTCGATCTATTGAGACATGGGAAGATCTTGTCAAAAAATTTATGAATGAATTCTTCCCACCTTCCAAGACCATGAGTCTTAAGAACGAAATCACTAAGTTCACTAAAAAATATGATGAATGTTTTGGTGAAGTGTGGGATCGTTTCAAAGAATTACTTCGCAAGTGTCCACATCATGGTTTCTCTGAGTTGATGCAACTCGATACTTTTTACAATGGCGTGAGCCAAGCTGATCAGGATTCTCTCAATGCCTCCGCGGGAGGTAATTTCTTGAGTAGAACCACAAAAGAAGCTTTGCAAATCATAGAAAACAAGTCCAAGGTCCGCTCTACACGAAGCAAACCGATTGTTTCTCAAATCAATGCGGGTCCTTCAACTTCATCTTCTGTGGGTCAATCTAGCACGGATGCTAAGCTTTACAAGCTCACTGAAGCGATCCAAGCTTTGGTTCTCACCCAAACAAAGAATGTTTCATTTCCACAACATCCTCCCCCTGCTGAGGTAAAAAAATGGAAGTCTGTGTGACTTGTGGTGGGCCGCATGCCTACTACAATTGCACAGCTACTGATGGTACTCCATATGAAGCTTATGCTGTAGCCGGGTCCCAAAATCAAGGAGGTAATCAATATCGCCCTCCTATGGACCCTAGCTATCGTCCTCATCATCATTATCCTGGACCTCCCGGTTTTAATCAAAACCAAAATGTCCAAAACCGTGGCCAAAATCAAAATAGAGCGAACCAAGGTTTTCAAAACCAAGGTAACTTCAATCAGGGTCATGGTTTTCACAATCAAAACCAAGGTTTCCAACATCAAGGAAACTTTAATCGAAACCAAGGTCAGGGTAATTTCAATCCGGGATATTTTCATGGAAACAACAACCCTAATCAGGGTAATTTTCAAAATCAAGGTCCCAATCCGAACAATCGAGCTCAAAATCTTCCTAATCCGAATCAAGCCATTGTTCCAACCGGGCCTTCATCTGATGAGTTGTTAAAACAATTCATGAAGTCCCAAGAAGAGTTGAACAAGATGTTGGTCAGCCAGATTTCTGATATCAAGAAGTCTTTAAATGATCGACCCTCGGGCTCAGGTACTACTTTACCGACCAACACGATCGCTAACCCGAGGGGCGATGCTAAGGCGATCACAACACGAAGTGGTGCTTCATATGATGAACCCGCGATTCCTACTACCCCTTCTTCCTCTCCTCCAAAGGTAGTGGAACGTGAACCTGAGGTGACAAAGGACAAGGTGCAACCTACTTGCTCACGAAGTACAGCACACGTCCAACCTCAGGTTATTCCTGAAACCAGATGTAAGCCTGGAGTTGTCTTTGAACCACCAGAAACTCTAGTGGACAACCCTAAATCCAAAACTTCTATTCCTTATCCATCACGTCTCAGTGAACAAAAGCTCCGCGAAAAGGCTAATCACCAAATGGATAAATTTTTCCAAATCTTCCAAGATTTGCACTTTGATATCAGTTTCGCGGATGCTATTCTCTTGATGCCCAAGTTTGCATCGACAATCAAAAATCTGTTAAGTAATAAGGAAAAACTCTTTGAGATGGCAAGAACTCCTCTGAATGAGAACTACTCAGCAGTTCTTTTGAAAAAGCTTCCTGAAAAGCTTGGAGACCCCGAGAAATTTCTCATTCCTTGTACTTTTTCGGGTATGGTTGAATGCTTCGCCTTGGCCGATCTAGGTGCTAGCATTAACCTGATGCCATATTCTGTGTGGAAGAAACTCTCTCTTCCCGAACTTACTCCCACGTGCATGACTTTAGAGCTTGCCGATCGTTCAATTTCTCGTCCACTTGGCATTGCCGAGGACGTGTTTGTTAGAGTGGGAAAGTTCCATTTTCCGGAAGATTTTGTGATTGTTGACTTTGATGCCGATTCAAGGGTCCCTCTCATTCTTGGAAGGGGATTCCTTAGAACTGGGCACGCTCTTATCGATGTATTTGAGCAAGAGATCACACTGCGTGTTGGAACGGAAGCCATTACCTTCAACCTAAATCAAACTTCGAGATACTCCTCCAATTATGACTGTGAATCGGTGAATCAAATAGATGTCATCGATGTTGCTGCTGAGGAGTATGCTCAAGAGATTTTAGGTTTCATTGATGATTCTTCGAGTGAAAACCTCACTCAATCTTCTCATCCCATCATTGCCAATTCTTCTCCTTCCCTCACTCCATTTGAGGGAAGTGACTTCATCTTAGAAGAAATTGAGGCCTTTCTCAAAAGTGACTTGATTCCCGATGGAATCGATAACCAAGAGATTGACCCCGAGAGGGATATTCTCATACTTGAGAAATTATTAAACGAAGATCCCTCTCCTCTTCCTGTTCTACCACAAACACTTCATAAAGAGGAAGTAAAAAATGTTGAGAAAACTGATGACTTCCCTGAGGTTGAACTTAAGGACTTGCCGCCTCATCTTGAATACGCATTTCTGGAGGGTGATGATAAATTACCCGTCATAATTGCTAAAGACTTAAGTGTTGAGGAAAAGGCTGCTCTAATAAAGGTTTTGAAGTCTCATAAACAGGCAATTACTTGGCGACTCTCCGACATCAAGGGCATTGACCCTGAATTTTGTACTCACAAGATTTTAATGGAGTACGACTTCAAACCTGCAGTCCAACAACAAAGAAGGGTGAATCCAAAAATTCACGAGGTTATCAAACAAGAAGTCTTAAAACTTCTTGATGCCGGATTGATTTACCCTATCTCGGACAGTCCTTGGGTTAGCCCAATTCATTGTGTTCCAAAAAAGGGTGGCATTACTGTTGTCACAAATGAGGAGAATGAGTTGATTCCAACTTGTTTGGTTACGAGGTGGCGTGTCTACATTGACTATCGCAAGTTAAATGACGCTACCCGCAAAGATCATTTTCCTCTGCCCTTTATGGATCAGATGCTCGAGAGATTAGCGGGGAATGAGTACTATTGCTTCCTCGATGGTTTCTCAGGTTACTTTCAGATTCCCATTGATCCGCAAGATCAGGAAAATACCACTTTCACGTGCCCCTATGGAACTTTTGCGTATAAATGTATGCCATTTGGCTTATGTAATGCTCCGGGCACGTTTCAAAGATGTATGATGTCCATATTTTCCGACATGATCGGGAAAACTATGGAGGTCTTTATGGACGATTTTTCGGTCATTGGGGATTCGTTTCAATCATGTCTCTCCCATTTAGACGACATGCTAAAGCGTTGTGAAGACACAAAGTTATGTCTAAATTGGGAGAAGAGTCACTTTATGGTCAAAGAGGGCATTGTCCTCGGCCATAAAATTTCAAAGAACGGGATTGAGGTTGACAAAGCCAAAGTGGATGTCATTGCAAAATTACCTCATCCCACAACCGTAAAAGGTGTTAGGAGCTTTTTGGGTCATGCCGGTTTCTATCGTAGGTTTATTCAAGATTTTTCTAAAATCGCCCGGCCTATGACCCATCTCCTCGAGAAGGATGCTCCTTTTATCTTCTCCCCCGAGTGCATCGAAGCTTTTGAAACATTAAAGAAAAAGCTTACTGAGGCACCGATTCTTGTTGCCCCCGATTAGGAGTTGCCCTTCGAGCTCATGTGTGATGCTAGTGATTATGCGATAGGGGCAGTCTTGGGGCAATGAAAAACAAAACATTTTCAGCCTATACACTATGCCAGCAAAACTATGACCGAGGCTCAAAGCCATTACACCACCACCGAAAAAGAATTATTAGCTGTGGTGTATGCTTTTGAAAAATTCCGGCCATACTTGATACTGACCAAAAGCATAGTGTATACGGATCACTCAGCTTTGAAGTACCTTTTTGCAAAACAAGATGCAAAGCCGAGACTACTCTGTTAGGTTCTCCTCCTACAGGAACTTGATATCATTATTCGTGATAAAAAAGGAGCTGAGAACCTAGCTGCTGATCATCTCTCCCGATTGGAAAACCCCCACCAAGATGTCTTCGAGAGGAAAGAAATTAATGAAACATTCCCTCTCGAGACACTCAATGCGGTTGCCTTTCGTGGAGATTCCATTACCCCATGGTTTGCCGACTTTGCAAACTACCTTGCGGGTAACTTTGTGGTGAAAGGGATGTCGTCCCAACAGAAAAATAAATTCTTCAAAGATGTAAAACATTACTTCTGGGATGACCCCTATCTTTTCAAAATCTATGCGGATCAAGTCATCCGGCGGTGTGTTTATGGCCAAGAAGCCACTGAAATTCTTAAGGCTTGCCATGCTGGTCCCACGGGGGGCCACCACAATCCAAACTACACCGCCAAAAAGGTGTTTGACTCCGGTTTCTATTGGCCCTCGATTTACAAGGATGCCCAGGAATTAGTCAAATCCTGTGACGCTTGTCAACGTCACGGGAATATTTCACAAAAAAATGAAATGCCTCAAAATGCAATTCAAGTTTGTGAAATCTTTGACGTTTGGGGCATCGACTTTATGGGGCCATTTCCGTCATCTCATGGAAACAAATACATACTCATGGCTGTTGACTACTTGTCAAAATGGGTTGAAGCGAAAGCTTTACCCACTAATGATGCCCGAGTTGTTGTGAAATTCTTGAAAGCTCTTTTCGCTCGATTTGGAACTCCACGTGCTATTATCAGTGATCGTGGTACGCATTTTTGCAATGACAAATTCGATAAAGTCATGCAAAAGTATGGTGTAACTCACCATCTTTCTACTGCGTACCACCCACAAACAAGTAGACAAGTAGAAGTTTCCAATCGAGGAATTAAGAGAATTTTGGAAAGAACTGTAGGTGAAAATCGTGCATCGTGGTCGGACAAATTAGATGATGCACTTTGGGCTTTCCGTACGGCTTACAAAACACCCATTGGGTGTACGCCTTACAAACTTGTGTACGGGAAAGCGTGCCATCTTCCGATCGAGCTTGAGCACAAAGCCTATTGGGCTCTCAAGCATACCAATTTTGACCTTAAAACTGCGGGTGATCATAGGAAAGTTCAACTAAATGAACTTCGTGATCAAGCTTACGAGAACTCTTTGATCTATAAAGAAAAGACAAAGAAGATTCATGACTCAAAAATCAAGAACCGCATTTTTAACGTTGGTGATCGAGTCCTTCTTTTCAACTCTAGACTCAAGATCTTCTTGGGAAAGCTTAAGACCCGATGGACTGGTCCATTCACTATCGCTAAGGTTTATCCTTATGGCACCGTCGAATTATCTCAAAATGACGGTCCTAATTTCAAAGTGAATGGACATCGTTTGAAACATTACTTCGGAGAGGACATACCATCCATGGTTGTCCCAGATCTCCAAACTTTCCCCAAGGACAATTGAATTCGGGGATCGAGTCAAGCTAGTGACTCGATGAACAAAAACAATAGCACAATACGGGTTTTCACCCGTATCTCTGATTTCTTTCTACTTTCTACCACCTAGTGTAGGGGAATGGCCAACCCCCCGCTGTTTGAAAAATGTATATATGTATATAAGTCAAAAAAAAAGAAAAAAAAAAGTGTGTATATATAGAAATAAAGTGAAATATGGTGTTTCTACAGTTAGCTTCGAATATTATCTTTTTACGTTCATAGATTCGGCATAATAGCCGGGACTTTGAATATTGAGGACAATATTCATTTCTGAGTGTGGGGGGGAAATTCTAGCGAATTTTATCAAAATATATCTTCTAGTACCCCCGGTTTTGGCCAAAATTTCAAAATTTTTTTCACTTTATTTCAAAATTATTGTGGTTATCAGTCCGCCATGTCTAACCGACAAAAGGATTGGCTAATCCAGGAGCAAATGGCTCTTGGTAAAGATACATCAAATCCGTTGACGGCTTGCAATTTGCCCAAAATTGTATGGTATATCAGCTCGCCATATCCAAAAAAGTGAATGAGCTGGCTAGCCCGCAAGATTATGGCTTGTGGTAAAGGCAGTGGAAAAACCATAATTGGTAATCAGCTCACCAAGATGTTGACTAGGTCCATCAAGAGTTGGCTAGTCCAGGAGCAAACGGCTCTTGGTAAAGACAAATCAAAACCGTTGAAAGCTGGTGGTTTGCTAAAAATCACATGGTTATCAAGTGGACCATAGTTCTTATTTGAATCGAAACATTTGGGAACTCCAGAAGTGATGGCTTTTGGTAAAGAGTTTTCAAATCCATCAAGTTTTCCAAAAAGATTGCTAGGGACTAGCAATAGTTTAGTGTGGGGGATTAATGAGTGCTCAAACACTCATCATTTTTATCGTATTTAAACTGCCAAAACATACGAAAACAATCGAAAAGTCATCAAAATACTTAAATTATCCCAAGGATTGTGTTTTATATGTTTTAAATGCAAAATGAGCAAAAACAAATGAAAAATGATCAAAGTTTACAATATTGGCAGTTCAGTCCCCCAAGTTTCAAAATTTGTCAAAAATAATCCCTATGCATTTATTTTTGAAAGAAAAGTCAACCCAAGCATTTTGAAAGTCAAATATCACAAAATAAAGTACTTGGGTCTTAAGTTTCAAAAATTACATCTTTGGTCCCTCAAATTTCAAATATGACAAATTTGGTCCCTGGGAATTTTGGAAAATGAAAAAATAAAATTTGGTCCTTGGAATGAGAGAACTTGGCAAATATGGTCCTTGGTGATTCTTTGGGAAACCTACATCTACAGCCCCTCACGTTTGGTAGAATTTCAATTTTGGTCCTTGTGTTTACTACTAAACCAACCGGACCCTTAATAACTAAAAACCAAATCAAACACTAAACCAAACCCAAAACACAACCTCAGCCCACCCACCTTATCACTCCAAGCCCAACTCCACCCCTTCCTTGGCCCATCTCACTCACCAGCCCACTCCCTCTCAAAAATATACCACTCCCCCGTTTCTAACAAACTCCCCCAAGTCAAACCATTTGACTTCCTTCTCCCCCCTCCAACCTGCTACTGCAAACCACCATACCTCCACATCAGCTTCACCACTACTTGTTCCCTTGGCCTCCACCAAACTCCAAAACCAATTAATGATCCCAAAACCCCTCCAAGTTACCCCTCCTGACAAAGATAAGAAAAAGGCGCCAAATCCAATTCAAAGGTCAAGATGGCATTAAAAGGATCCAACGGCTCAAATACATGGTGGGAATTGCTCAGAAGCTTCAACAAACCCTAATGATCCCATATATAAAGAAAAAGAAGCAATGGAGAGAGCTATCTAGTATAATTTTTATTTTTTATGTCGAATTTCATGGTTCTTAAATTCTAGTGTAAAATTTAGTTTTCTAATGTGGTAACAAGTAATCATAGTGTGTAATAACTCCTTTTCAAGTATCAATTTCAATGTATCTTTATAAATTAAGAATATGCAATTTTAGCTCAAAAATTCAATCCAGTTCAAATGTTGTTGTTATATGTTATTATGGACTCCATTAGCTCATGTAAGCTCCTATAAAGCTTCTGCAAGCTTTTAGTGATCATAAAAATTAGTTTAGTATAAAAAATCAAAAATTACAAAAAAATATAAAAATTCACTCAAAAATAAAAATAAGGGAAGAAGAGAAGAAGAAGCAAGAAGAAAGGTGTATTCTGAGTTGGAAATGGTATTAGTGACTTATGGAAGTCAATAGGTTGGTTCCTTTGGTTCTAGTTCTACATTCTCAGCTTGGAAGGCTCTTGTAAGGATTTATTTCAATTTTTGAATTTCACTGTAGCATTGCCCATCATAGCTTATTTCTGTATCTTTTATGCTTATTTTGAGTTTGGTAGGTTAAGGGTAGCCAAATGTTTCAAGTTTGTTAATTAGTTTCATGTTTGCTTAAATTTCTTATTTTTAACTGTGGAAATGGTTAGTTTGAGAGTCTGTGGTATTTAGTTGTTATTTTTGGAATTTATGCGTTCAAAATACCTTCTTATGTCAGAAGTAATGACCATGGATCTGTTTTGAGGTTTAGACAAGCAATTCACTTGAAAAATCAATTGTGAGCTTTGTAAAATGGGTGTTTGGCATAAGCTTTTCAAGAAGACTCAGGGGGTTCTTGGTTGTTGTTAACTGCTTCAATAACTCAGTTTAGACTAATAAAGGATAGTTAGGTCACAAAAGCAGGCTTTACACATCCATAAGTCAAAATCACGAAGTTGAAATCACAACAGCCTAACTGTTGTGATTTGGTTGCTCAAATATTGTGAATCAACTCAAAATTAGTTTAGCTTAGTAGATTTGGTTAGCATTAGGCTTAATAAACATCAAGTAGTCATCTGGGATCAATCAAAACTCACAATAGTCAACTCATCAAGTTTCATCAAAAAGTCAAAAGTGCATGTTCTTCAATTTTTTCAAAAGTTCAAAGAATTTTAGTGATTTTTGTGTTTGATTTTAGGGTTTGAAACTTATTAGGTGTATAATCTACCATTAGAACTTGAGATTCCCACCATTTTTATATTTTTGTGTATTTAATTTGTGGACCTTTTTGCCCTTGAAACACACCTGCAGGGCAAGCCCCTGCCCTGTGCATTCAGTCCTCAGCAACACCACCACCTTTGGTGGTTGATTGTGGCCACCCCAGTGGGTCCCACAGTCCAAGTTTGGGTTCTCCCAACCCCATCCTTGCAAGCTTCAAGAGTTGACCACTCATTTGACCTTAGGATCAGTGGACCCCACTTGGAATTGCCCTCAAAATGTGTCCCATGTTCTGTTTCAGTCCTCATTTACCTAAGTGCTTATTTAGATTTCTTGGCTTATTCAGCCAACTTATTTGAGTAACACTTGCTTAAAATTGTCCAACTAACTCAGAGGAACCAAAATTAACCATTGTGGACCCCACATTATTCCATTTGAGCTTAATTTCCTTCTCAGTTAACCAAAGTCAACTGTTGAACCATTAAGCACTCAAAGAGCTTATTTTCTGATCTACATAAAAAGTGGTTTTGTAAAAGTTGTTAGTTTTCAGTGTAAAATTAGTTTGGAAAAAGAAAAAACTCAAAAAAATCAATTTTAATTATAGTGATAGCTTCTATTTAATAGAAATTATATTTTTAATTTTCTTTTTAGCTTATTTATAAGCACTCTAGCATTTTTATATTTTTATTAAATATATTTTATATTAAAGTAATTTTATAAAATTTTCCAGATTTTTCTTTTGTCATTTAGTGGTTTTTAGAAATAATTTTAGTTTAATTAATTATTAATAAATATTAAGTAATTAAATAGCATAATTAGATTTTATTAAGTAACACATAGTTTTTATAATTTTTCTAGCTTTAATATAAGAAAAAAACATTTTTAGGAATTTTTATAGAATTTCTACTAATCATTTTCTATTTTTTATAATATAATTAGTTTAATTGGTAATTAATAAATAATTAGAATAATAATTAGTAAATTAGTTTAAAAATACATAAAATCAACTTTTTATCATTTTTTAGATTCCCGTGATGGTTAATTAGATTTATAAAAATCTTCTTAATTATCTAAGTCTTTTTAGTAATTTTTAGTAATTTAAATTAATATAATTAGTTAATAAATAGATAATTAGTAATTAATTAATAATAAATAATTAACTAGTGTAAAAATAAATTTTCTTTTTCTTAAATTTTTCTTTATTTATTAGGATTGTAAGAATAATAATTTCGCACTCGTAGCCCTTTCAGTTCATCAGTTGTACTTTCTTTCTTGTACGTCAGTATACGTTTTTGATTAAAACGTACGTTTTTAGGTTTTAAATCAATTCTTCTTAATCTTAAGTCCATTAATTAATCACATAGCTTTCCTAAGCTATTTCTGTTCATAATCTCTAAATAATTCTCATTACAACCCCTTTCTGTGAATAATCACCCGATCACAAGCACGCTAAAGCACAATCCACACCTCGTCGGGACATAACGACCTGGTGATACCCTTTATTACCCGGAAGCGTTGGTCTAGGTAGTTTGACCTTGTTGACCATATACTTGGTCAATTTAGGTTGACTGTTCTGAGCCAATCAATCTTCACCCGATCCAAGCCTTCACATAATTGATATACTTGGTTCTTCACCCGAACCAAGCCTTCACACACTTGACCCACTTGGTTCTTCACCCGAACCAAGCCTTCACACAAGACTCACTTGGATCATCACCTGATCCAAGTCTTTACACAATGAATCGACTAATTCCTAACCTACACACTAGGACATCACTCTCATCATATCAAATACATGAACTAATCTAGTTACAAGACTTCTTGGATCTACATCACCATCCAAGTTCACACAAATATCCCCATCCTCGACTCACACACAAGTCGGAAAACAATGACATTTTTACAAAACCTATCACCGTAACACTTGTTACATTTGTGTGTGGACACCTATAACATCTCGAGTCTTCATCTATGTCGAGAGTTCTTCTCTTGCACTTGACGAAAGAGGAAATCACTTTTAAATATATATACCGACATGTTATAGTGTGACAACCCGAAAATTTCCGTCATGTTCTAATTGGAGAAACAACGAGTTATTTTGAGTTTGGTATCAATTTTTGAGAAGTCGTCACCCACGTTTGTTGTTTTTGATGTACACCGATTATATATTGTGTTATCGTTTTCGTGGATAAAACCGGAATTAAAAACACATGATATAGTTTCATGGATTAAAGGTTGTGACTGAAAATGAATTAAAAACATGTCTGATAATGTTTTCGTGTGGTTAAAATCTGTTAAGAGGAGTATTTGTCTGCTCGGCTCACTCACGGGTCGGGTCAGACCCGTACTAATTTCAGGTTAGTATTGGATGGTTGGTCTGAGTAGTCTTTGATGTTCTTGATGATTATTTTTGCCTCGGATGGCATGGGAAACCCATGTAGGGTGAGTTTGGTTGATTGGTTGGGTCTCGGTAAGTAGAGAACAACAATGGGTGTGCTTGTTTTATTTATTTTGTGTTAACTGCAGCAACGAATAGGGGAGTTCGGATTTATTTTGTTAAATTTTGATATGCCTAAATAATGTAATCTAACAACTAAGGGGTGTTAAGATTAAATGTGTTGGTGTTAAGTCATTTGTTTTATGTCTTGATCAGCTATAAGGAAAAGGAAGCAACAAAACATTTTTTTATATAGTTTTTTCATATTTGTAAAAACTGTGTTTGTGATTACAGATCCATAGGGTGCGTCAAATGATGGGTTTGATAATGGTAATGGGTCAAGGCACAATTGATGAGCTATAAGACCTTGATAGATCTTCTTGAGCACTCTAGAATCGTTAGCAATGTTACTGTAATCAATAACACACTAATAGATAATCTCTGTATCTTGTATTTTAAAGCAGAAATAAATACAAGTGTAATACTAAGAACTCTTGATCCTCTATGGATCTTTTTAATAATAATAAAAGTGTTTTCTAAAACGTTATTCAATACATAATCGTGTGTTCCTTTTATACACAAGGAACCCTAAACCGTTTCCCAAGAAACGTATATTCTAAAACTTCTAAAAGATATGCATTATCACTTCCTAAATAAACTCATGCATATCCAAACTATAATACATAAAATACGGAAATACTATATCCGCAGAAACTAATAATGCTGAAACTAGTCTTCAGCAGATACACTGCTTCAGCAGGAACCAACTCTTCAGCAGTAACCTTCAGCAGAAACAGTCAGCAGAATTCTTACTTAACAGAATTCCCAACAATCCTCCCCTAATCTTGAATTTGGCTTGGTTAAGTTCAAGATTCTTGATAGATCTTCGAAATAACATACCAAGAGGATTGTAATAAAATAGCACCAGCAAAGAATCATCTTCAGCAGAATCTCTATTATCAGCAAATACTTGAAAGCTCCGTTCTTTGCAGCAACAAATGACTTAATGTACATCAAAACAAATTAGTTTCATACTATTCTCATCACTTCCAGGTGTGTTAACTCCCGTGAGAGGTGAATCATTGAAAATAATAGATTTGATGTCTCTTTACCAATAGCCATCACTACTGGAGTAGCCAAGTGTTCTAAGGTACATTGATAACCATATGATTTTTAGCAAATCATCAGCTGTAAACGGATTTGAGATGTCTTTACCTGTAGCCGTTTGCTCAGGACTAGCCAATTATCTTGATGAAAATCATCTTGGTTAACTGATTACCAAATATAGTTTTCCATTGCCTTTACCACAAGCCATATACATGTGGGCTAGCCAATTATTCAGAATCCATAAAGGAAAAATCCATGGTCAATTGACAACCATTTTAACCACTCAGCAATCAAGCATGGGTGAGTTGAAAACCCTATGGTTTTGAGCAAACCATTACAACTATCAACAAATTTGATGTGTCTTTACTAAAGCTGTACCCTTTGGACTAGCCAACTTGGTGATGGAATAGTCAACATCAGGTAAGTTGATAACCAAACCTGCATACAATAGATACAATACTATACAACAAACTGTTAGTTTTTTTTTTATTTATTTTTTATTTTTTTATTATTATTATTTTTTTTAATAAAAAAAAATACAACATTACATCCTTAAACAGAAGCTGCTCTGGAAGTCTTAATCCTTTGCTTGAAGACCTTCACCAAAGATTCTGCAAACAACCTTGCATTCCCAACTGGATCAGGAGGAATCTCCAACTTTTGTTGTAGCATTTTCTCCATCAAAGACACTTTCAGAGGATATCTTTTGGTAAGATCCATAATAAGCCTTAGACCAGTTGTAGTTTCCAAAACATAAACATAAGGCATAGGATAGAACTTCCAACTCTGAACTTTCCATCTCTGATTGTTCTTCCATATATCATAACTTACACCAGTGGGAGTAGAAGAATCAAACAACACTTGGAGATCACCCAACAAATACAATCCAGACCTTTGAGGAGTAAGATTTGCATAATACTTTAGAACCAACTCATATAGAGTGACCAAATCCTGATGATCCACAAGATGTAGAATCCGTTGAAGAAATGTAAAGGATATGAAAGTTTTATCCAATCTGTAAATGGTATTAACTTGACCATTTTTACTTAACTCCCAGTGAACCAAAACATCTCTAGTTCCCTCAGGCCAATCATCAGGGGATCCTTCTCTTAGAAATGAAGCATCAGAAGCATTCACATTGATTAGGATTTGTTTGGAATGTGAATTTCTAACTTTAGCCATTCTCTTGCCTCTTCTTCCAGGAACATAAATAGCAGCATGAACTTCAGCTTCAGCAGAATCACCTTCTGCAGCATCAGTTTCCACTGATGGAGTATCCAATTGTTCATCAGTAGAATCCTGAGAAGATTCAAGTGCAGCAGATGCATATTGTTCATCCATAGCCTTCCTTATCTGTTTGTTTCTAGCAGCTTGAAGTTCAACTTCTCTTACCTTCAGCTCATGAAATCTTGCAAGTTCAGCTTTTTGTTCCTCATCTAACCTCTTAGCAGCCTCTTCACCCAATCTTTCCTTCTCCAATTGTCTTCTGGTTCTCTTTCTAGATGGAGGATCTTCTGCTAGCACTTTAGCTTTTCCTTTATCCACATAAGATGAAGCAGCAACATGTGGTACATCAGCAGAAATATCAGGTAAAGGAATATTCTTAGAAGCACCCATTCCAGCTTTGTCATTTCTAGCCTTGATTCTGTTATAAATCTCAACCAGTTTGTCAAATGGAAGTGCCCACACTTGTTTCTTAGACCAAGCATTATTATACAAAGAGCTGCTTTGATTTTTCACATATGTTCTCATATAACCCCTCTGCTGTGCTTGAGTCATAGGTTTATGTCTTTTAGCTTTGGCTTTTAACTCATCTGCCACCTTCTTTCTCAACTTCAGCACTTTGACAATTTCAGAAGCCCAGTCTTGCTTCTCCACTCTTTTGCCAAGAATGTCTGTAGCTAAATCAGAATTATCAAGCACTTGTTTTCCAATCTGCTGCCAATCTGACTCATCAAACTCTTGAACAACTGCATCCAATTCTCTTTGTCTTTCAATAGGCAAAGTAGAAACATATCTTTGAGTTACAGACTCATATGCTGCATCAATCTTGGCTTGCTGTTCCTCAGCCATATTAGCAATCTTCTTATAATCTTCCCAATCTTGGAAGAGATTTTCTTGTGCAAATCTGTCTTCAGCTGTGACAAGCTCATCCAAATCCACATCTGTTCCTTCTGTAATATCATCATGAGGAACATTCAAATCTTCCATAGGTTCATCATGTACTTCTTGAACCTCTCTATCAGGAGAAACTTGTTGATTTTCAGATGAATGATGAACAGGGGAATTCAAATACTCTTTCCCTGCTACAAAGAATGCTTCTCCTGATGTATTTCCTTTATCAGCAGATTTGTCAGCAGCAACATCACTTGGTGATTTTAGGTATATCAATAGCTTCAGCCATAAGCACATCATCATCACCACTAGACACTTTGGAAGTTTCAGCAGCTTTTCTTGCCAAATATTGCCTTGTACTTCTTCTTCTGCCGTATAGAATTTTTGGTTTAGATTTAGGTACTGCAGCAACTTTAGGAGGAACAACATGAGACTGTCTAGCAACTTCAGCTAGAATCTCAAGAGAATCCAAATTTGCCTCCTGAGCAACTTCAGTAGTATCCACTCCATCCTTACTTTGCTTCTGCTGATTCAGCTGTGCCTCCAAATCTTGAACCTTGCTTTTCAAGCTTTCAATTTCATTACCAAGAGTAGTCTTGGTATCAGCAAGCTCTTTTTACAGTCATTTTCATGTACCTGCTAAGTGAATCATATACAAAAGTGAGAGTAATAGGGTCCTCTGCTCTACCAGCTGATTGCTCAGTGGTAAATGGAGCTTCATTGAACCCAGCAGGAGAAAGAGACTCATGTACAACATTAGGAAAGCCTTCATTAATTGGCTCTCTCATAGGGCTGGGTGAAGGTAGTCTAGAAATCTCAGGTTCAAGAGGCTGAAAGTTATCTTCAAACTCATGAATTTGCTCAGCTGGAGCATCCTGAGCTGGTGAAATGGTATGACTAGGTGACATATTACAGGGGTAGGTGGTGGTAAGTCAGTAGAATCAAGTAATGGTTCAGCAGTTGTAGCTGGCCCTTCCTCCATTACCACTGAAGGATTACCATCAGCAGCAACACCAAAAAATGATGGATTACCATCATCAGCAGCATTAGGAGCAGGCACATTATTAGCATCATTCCCCTCAACTACATTATCATTGTCATGTGGCAACATGTCTTCTAACATAGGATGATGTTCCCCAGTATAATTAGTTTTCATTGAGGCAAACAACTTAGAACCAAGACTTTTAATAGGCACATGGGTTCTATCTATAGTGGTTATATCTAAAATTATTTGTAAGAATCTAGGGTACATTAAAAACTTATGCTGTTGTTTATCAATATTCTCTAGCATATTATCAAAGATAAACTTAGAAAAATTATAAGTTAGACCCTTAGAAAGACAAACAATACCACAACCCAATTGCAGAGAGAATTGGTTCCATCCACCACACTTGTTGCTTATACGTAAATGCACCAAATATCTCCACTTAGGACAAAATTGATTCTTGTGCCACTTAGATGTATTAGTACTTTGATATCCAGCTTCCCTCAGCCCAGCAAGAATCTCTGCAGTGTTGGAATGATACACACCATTCTCATCATCCAACTGAAGCTTTGTCCTAATCAACCCTTCTGTCACCACATACTCTACACCATCAATCTCAGCTACAATCTTGGTGTCAGATCTCTTAGTAGCAGATGCCCAAAATTGCTTCACCAATGATTCACACACCAAATTGGGACTATGTGTCAGAGTATAATGAATCTTCGACCTTTGTAAAAACTCCACCATTAAATCGAATTCTTCATGTCCCTTTGCCTTTTTCAGAATAGCATACTTGTTATGATCACCTCTTAATTCGAGTTGTGCCATTTGAATGAACTTGCGTGAGACGGTTATGAATTACACAGAGAATAATGGGTTTAAGTGGAGTGATAAGTGAAAAATGTTGTTTAGGAAGAGATATGCAAAGTGGGTTAAATTTGGAAGTTCCCCAATCGTGGTCAAAATTATCGGAACTAATTATTGACCAAGTCTGACGTGGAATTCAAAAACTTCTAATTTGAAAATACACCCTTCAACAGAAATGAAAGTCAACTCTGCTGAAGAATGGTCAACATCAGCAGAAACCAACCAAAAGTAAAAATATCTTCGGTCAATATCTTGGTTTTACTGTACCACCCAACTCACATTAATTATCGTAACACCTAAACTTGACTTATTTAATCACCCCCAAATCACATCTCAGTCATCAATTTACTCCAAATAATCTTTCAAACCCTAATTTCCCAATTAAGCCCAATTCTCCACCAAAACCATGTTATCAAACCCAGAAACCTCAGATCACAATTCCTCTTCTTCATCATCAGAAGAAGATTTACCACCATATCCATGGGAGCTTGATGATTCCGACTATGAAAGAGAACTGGAGAAACGATGGGATGAACAAGAAAGACAATGGAATGCTCATAGGAAGGGTGAACCAAGCAATGTACCCATTCCTGCTGAGAGAGAGCTTCTCTCTCCCTTCATCTATACATCTGATGAAGACTCTTCAGAGGAAGAAAATGAAGATCCAACCTTTCTTCCTCCTTCCACACCAGAGAGATCCCGACCAAGATCAAGTAAGAGGGATCCATCTCTTCCAACATCACAGAATTTGATGTTGGATCTTCCTGCTCCAGGACCTGGTCTTCCTTATCAAGAACATATTGGACAGAGCAAGAAGGCTGAGATCATATGTAAGGGAAAGGAGAAGCTGAAGTAGATGATTGAGGAATGTTGCCATGGACCAAAGTTCTTGAGTATTTACTTGACGTTGGTACTTGAGCATCTTCACAGTCTTCCTTCTCTTCTTTTTTCCATTTTCATCTTCAGCTTCATCATTGTACTTGTCATAGCCTCAAGTATTTTGTAATAAGTGATAGAAGCTAGTAGTACTTAATTAGCCATATGTTTAGGAATGGTCATTGTAATTCAGTTGAAACTTAGAATGTAAGCTGTAACTTGTTTCTTTGAATGAATGAAAAGATCTTCTTAATTAATCAGCTATGTAAGACCTTCAGCATAATCAACTCATCAAAAGAAACCATGTTCAGCACTTTTGACCTCATTCCTTTGACTTCAGCTCTTGGTGACTTTAACATTCAACTTACAATCTCAGAACATCTGCAAAACAGACATAAAACAAGCAAATACACCAAACAACTTGCAAAAATATTAGTGGGTTAGTGTTAAAAATCAGAAATTATACAACTTATACAAATCTACAAAGTTTACACTCATTATCCTCCCCTGAGGCATATGCCTCCCCTGAGGCTTATGCCTCCCCTTAAACTTTACAGTTAAGGGTTAAGCATTCCAATATGGACCACTAAATATTGAAATCTTGGTCCATCAAATGCTTTGGTTAACAAATCTGCCACATTCTCATCTGTGTGAATTTTTACCACTTTAACCAAATGTTTCTCATAAGCATCCCTGATAAAGTGGTGCCTGATTTCAATATGTTTGGTTCTATTATGAAAAACTGGATTTTTAACAGTACAACTTGTACTTTGATTGTCAATGAAAATGGTAGTGTTCATAAAGTTATACCCATAATCCAGCAATTGATTCTGAATCCATAGAACCTGTCCATAACAATTGGCAGCAGCAACATACTCTGCTTCAGTAGTAGAGGTAGCAACAATGGTCTATTTCTTGCATTGCCAAGAAATCAGTCTTCTTCTAAGGAATTGGCAACCTCTAGTTGTGGATCTTCTATCCAAATTTGCACCAGCATAGTCACTATCACTATAAGCTGCTAGCTGAAATGGAGACTCTTTGGGATACCAAAGACCTAATTTGGGTTGGCCTTTTAGGTACTTAAAGATCTTTTTGACAACATTCAAGTGAGAGGTAAGTGGAATGACTTGGTGCCTTGAACATGCACTCACAGCAAATGTAATATTAGGTCTTGAGGCAGTTAAATACATCAAAGAACGAATCATTGACCTGTATAAATGAACATTCACAGGGAGATCAGGATCAAGATTGTTCTTTGGTTTAGGAGCCTCATAGGGAGTAGTGGCAGTCCTGACATTCTCCATAGTAAACTTGGACAACATATCTTTTACATATTTCTCCTGATGTATGAAAATACCATCAGGTTTCTGCTGAACTTGTAAACCCAAAAAGAAAGTGAGTTCTCCCATGGCACTCATTTGAAATTCTCCCTTCATCAGATCCTCAAACTCTCTACACCATGCTTCTTTGGTTGAACCAAAGATAATATCATCCACACACACCTGCACAAGAATAATATCCCTAGAATCTTTCTTGAGGAATAGAGTCTTGTCAATGGCACCTCTTCTGTAGCCATTCTTCAGCAGAAATGTGGAAAGTCTAGCATACCAAGCTATGGGAGCTTGATGAAGTCCATATAGAGCTTTGACAACCTTGTACACATACTCAGGATGATCAGGGTCTTCAAATCCCTTGGGTTGAGTCACATAAACCTCCTCTTCAATCTCACCATATAAGAAAGCACCTTTAACAGCCATCTGATAAACTATAAAGCCCATATAAGAGGCATAGGCCAAAAATATCCGAATTGCTTCAACTCTGGCCACTGGTGCAAAGACTTCATCATAGTCAATGCCTTCCTCTTGTCTAAACCCTTGAGCCACCAATCTAGCTTTGTTCTTCACTACAATCCCCCTGGCATCTCTTTTATTCTTTAAAATCCATTTTGTCCCAATGGCATATTTACCATCAGGAAGAGGAACCAATATCCAAACCTGCTGATTCTTAAATTGCAGCATCTCATCTTGCATTGCTTTAAGCCAGCTTGAATCAGCCAGTGCTTAAGGAACACTAGTTGGCTCAATCTGAGAAAGAAAGCATGCAAACAAACAATGTTTGAAGTCTGTGTGATTGTTCCTCTTTTGATTGTAGACATAAGAGATGAAAGCAACTTCACCATATTTTGTATTCTTTACAGTGCTTCTAGTTCTAATAGGATCTTTAGGATCTCCAATAATCTTTGATAGGGGATGAGCATTATGAATCCTTTTAGTTGCTGTAGGGTGAACATCAATTGTGGCATCAAGGTTGTTGACTGTAGGCCCAAACTCAGTATCATAAGAAGCTGAGTGAAATAGGCCAGGCTTTGGCTGATAATTCCCAAGATTAGAAGGACTTGGAAATCTTGTAAAGGGCTTCTCAAAGTCTGCAGAGACTTCAGTAGAAATGGGAGAGTGTGCATCATCAGCATCTTGGACCTTATCAGTGGTAATAGGTGTGCCTTCAGTAGAATCGTCAACAGTATCCTTGTTTCCACTGATTGCTTGGGCCGATTGATGTAGGATTGCTTCAGTCTCTTGTGTAACCTTTTCATTGAGTTTCTGAGCTTCCTTAGTAGCAGCATGTTCTTGCTTCTGCAGTCTTGCAAGATCCTCTGCATAATGTGACTCATCATCTTGATCAGCAGCAGAGTGATTACCTACAAAATGATTAGGTGGAAAAGATGGTACAACAATGGTATGTTCTTCAGGCTCAGATTCACAGTCTGAGTCATCATCCATGGAACCTGCAGGGTTAGAATGTGGATCTTTGGTACCTGCATTAGGATTAGAAGCATGTCTAGTATAACCCAAATAGTCAGTCAAATAATCTAGGTCAAAATACCAAGAATGGCCTTGTCCCTGAGTATTAGGCTGATCTTCAAGAAATCTAAGATTAAGGGTCTCTTCTATCCTTTTGGCATTCAGATTATACACCCTATAGGCCTTGCTATGCGCTGAATAACCAACTATATATCCCTCATCAGCTTTCCCATCAAACTTACCCAGTATATCAACAATATTTAAAATGGTCACTTTGCATCCAAAAGGCTTAAGGTAATGTATGTCTGGAACTTTCCCAGTGAGCAGTTCATAAGGTGTCTTGACATGGTGTCTAGTGATAGATACCCTGTTCAGAACATAGCAAGCAGTACTTACTACTTCAGTCCAAAATATTGTGGGTAATTTGGAGTCTGCTAGCATTGATCTTGCTGCCTCAATAAGGGTTCTATTTTTCCTTTCAGCAACCCCATTTTGTTGTGGGGGACCTCGGAGTACTATAGTCCCTTCTAATCCCCTTAGACTTACAAAATTCTATGAAAACAACATTTTTGAATTCTGTCCCATTGTTACACCTAATTCCTTTAACCTTTTTATTAAGCTGGTTTTCAATTAAAGTGATGAATTCTTTCAAAATAGGTGTTGTTTCATCTTTAGTTTTTAGAAAGAATACCCAGCAAAACCTGCTAAAATCATCTGTGATAACCAGGCAGAAGTACTTGTGATCAATACTTCTGATAGGAGTTGGACCAAATAGATCCATGTACAGCAACTGAAGAGGTTCTGAAATGGTGCTCACAACTTTGATGGCTTTGTAAGAGGCTCTGTGTTGCTTTCCCTTGTTGCAAGCAATACAATTGTGTTCATTGGTGAAGAGTTTAGAAGGAAGGCCCTGAACAAGACCAAGTTTATACAATTTGTTGATAGTCTTGTAATTCACATGAGCCATTCTCCTATGCCATTTGGTAGATTCATCCAGGGAAGCTTTGGCCACCAAACATGTTAGATCACCTTCTGGCTTGACATCATTCAGATTGAATGTGTACAAGTTGAAGGTTCTAGGAACTCTCAGCAAAACAGTTGTGTCTTCTGGAAGTTTGAAGTCCTTGGAAAGTACAAGACACTCATCTTCAGAGAAAAAAACCTTATTCTTAGTGTCACAAATTTGTGATACAGAGAATAGATTAAAATGCTCCAGTTCCTTCACATAATAAACATTTTCAAAATCTAACAAGGGTGTCTTAATAGTTCCTTTCCCTGTAATTTTGCCATCTCCACCACCAAAAGTTACAGTGCCTCCTCCTTCTATGGGCACAAAGTCATGCATCTTGTCCTTGTTCCCTGACATACTTCTTGAACAACCACTATCAACAATACCTACTTCAGTACTTTTCAAAGGATGATCCTACAACAACATAAAAAATTATACAAAAGTTAGTACACTTTGGAGACTCAAGTCATTGCTGACTTGAGCCTGCCTTATGGATCATTAGTGATAGGCCATGTAGATGTTTTAGATCCACCATTGTTCTTGGGCCTGTAATGCATATTAGGTCCCTTCTTTGTCCAAGAACAACCTGCTGAGGGCTTTACAGCAGTATTCCAATACCCACCACCATAATACATTGAGTCAAAGTGATTAGGCCAATAACCATTAGAAAAGAAAGAACTAGTGGGTCGAACATATGGTCTAGTACTGGTTCTTCTCTATGAAGAATGTGGTTCAGCAGAATTGGATTTCTGCTGATGTGGAACAAAAGAGGGTATTTCACTAACATTCTTCCACATTTGCCTAGGTTTCCTCTGACTAATACATTCACCCATTCTTTGCTCATGAAATGTACAATCCTTAATCAAATGAGATTTACTTCCACACACAAAACATTTCTTCTTCTTAGAAGATTTATTCAAACCAAAGGAAGTTCCATAACATGAAAAAGTATTCAAACCACCGTGATAAACAAAATTGTTTTTAACATAACCAAAAGTATTATTTTGCAAAGAATTTAAAAACAAGTCTTCAGTAGAAACTGTCTTGTTATCAGCAGCAACTCTAGAAGACTTGTGGGGAGTCTTGGGTGATGTCTTTGGTGTGGTATTGGGAGTGGTCTTGGGCAGGTCAGACTTCTCACTTGAATCACAGCTGGCAAATGAGGTAGACCCTTCATTAGAAGACTTGTCACTGTCACAACAAGAGACAAAGTCAGTAGATTTCATAATAGGGTCTGGCAAGTCAGTTGACTTTTTGCCATAGAGATGGTGTGATCCATCAAAGTCACTAGGTATGGATAGGTCAATAGGCATATGTTCCCCTCTTATAGGTCCAGGGACAGCATGTAAGTTACCTTCTTTGACAAAGTTAGCTAACCCTGCTGGTGTTGATTTACCTAAGTAATTCTTAGCTTCTAGACCAACACATTTTTTAAATCCCAATACTATTTTAGAGTTCACAGCCTGACTACCATAAAGTTCTCTAGCTAGATTATCACCTGATATTCACCATTGTTTATTTCTAGCTATCTCTTTGTCTAACTTAGCTTGTAATTCTTGTTTTTCCTTTTCTAGATCAGACTTCTCTTTTTCCGTACGTTTTAAGTCTATCTTAGCAACTTCTAAATCACTTTCTAGAACTCTTATTTTTTCATCATATTTAACTTGATTCTTTTGAAACCAGACTTTTTGTTTCTCTACAGTTTTTAAAGCCATTTTATAAGACTCTACCTCTATATAACACTCATTGTACTTTGGTTTCAATTCATCAAATTCTTGTTTAAGCTCATTGTATCTTACACTACATCCAAACACACAGTTGTGTACCTGAGAAATTCCCATCAAGGAAACTTGCTCCTTCTTGTCCTCTGAAGGTGAGTATGCCAGCAGATTCACTTATGAAGAAGTAGAAGCTTCCTCTCCAGCAGGTTCATGTTCAGCCCAATCAATTTGGTGATCCAGAGTCACCATAGCCTTTGAAGGTGCAGCCTTAGTAGTCCCTGCTTCCAATGGGTAAGAGCCATATCTCACTTCATCACCAGACTTCCTCTCTTTGCATTCTCTTGAAAAATGTCCCACTTGACCACAAGTGTAGCATTTAACCTTTCTTCTATCAAACCTTGCTGCCTCTCTTCCATTAAAACCAAACTTCCTTCCAGACTTGGTTTCAAATCTCTTAATGTTCATGGAGATCATTGCAAGCTGCAATTTTAAGTGCATCTCCTCCATCTCCAACGGATCCACCTGTTCAAAATCCTCATAAGCAAGAAATTGCTGATGTTCATATTCAGCCACAAATGAATGAATAATATCATCCAACACACTACTGGATTTTGATTTAGGAGCAGATTGAGTATGGGTTTGAGAAGATGCTCATGATCAATAAGAGCTTGAGGCTTGATGCACAGGTTTTGTAGAGGCGCCAACAAATGCAGAATGAGTGGATGGACGAATGGGACTTCTAACATCAGGCTCAAGTGATTTAAGCCTATTGTAGAGGTCATCAAAGGACATCATGTCCAACCCACCTTTGGTCTTGAGAGCAATACAGACGTGTAACCAAGAGGGTGGCAATGATCTCAGAAACTTAGCATTGCAGTCCTCATTATCAGGTCTAGCCTTCAACTGATTAAGTTGACTTAAGATCCGATGGAACCTGTCATAGCCTTTATGAATTCCCTCTTCTTCAGATATCTGAAACTCTTGGAACTTTTGCTTCAGCATAGACTTCTGCAACCTTCTTGATTCATCATTCCCACCAAATCTAGCTTTTATAACCATCCAAATGTCCTTGGCATCCTCCAAAAAGTGCAAGTCACCCATGTGGTCATCTGGTATAGCTTGGAGCAGAATTGTTCTTACTTTACTCTCCCTTTGCACAGCCAGAATCTCTTCAGCAGTTCTGGGACCTACAATTGTAACAACCCCATCAGCATCTGTAACATGCTTCTTCAGGCTATTCCCCTTTTTGACAACCTCCCACAGATTCCAGTCTATGTTTGTGATCTAGTTCTGCATCTTCATGGACTACAGATGATATTCTACAACATTCTTCAAGTATGGAAACTTAGCATTACTGTTGGAGAGGTTGAGTTGTTGAAGAGAAGTGGTGTTAAGGTTTTGGGTTGTATCAACTTCATCATCAGATCCAGGCATGTTTGTTGATTTGTTTGGATTCATAAGGTGTAAGATTTGTGTTTCTTAGTATGATAGAGACTCTCTCGAGGCTCTGATACCACTTGATGAGCTATAAGACCTTGATAGATCTTCTTGAGCACTCTAGAATCGTTAGCAATGTTACTGTAATCAATAACACACTAATAGATAATCTCTGTATCTTGTATTTTAAAGCGGAAATAAATACAAGTGTAATACTAAGAATTCTTGATCCTCTATGGATCTTTTTAATAATAATAAAAGTGTTTTCTAAAACGTTATTCAATACATAATCGTGTGTTCCTTTTATACACAAGGAACCCTAAACCGTTTCCCAAGAAACGTATATTCTAAAACTTCTAAAAGATATGCATTATCACTTCCTAAAAAAACTCATGCATATCCAAACTATAATACATAAAATACGGAAATACTATATCCGCAGAAACTAATAATGCTGAAACTAGTCTTCAGCAGATACACTGCTTTAGCAGGAACCAACTCTTCAGCAGTAACCTTCAGCAGAAACAGTCAGCAGAATTCTTACTTAACAGAATTCCCAACAACATTTGAGTTAAGATTGATTATGATGTTGTTTAACTATTTTGTTAAGTAAAATGGTTAATATTTATCAAATACGGATATGGATAATGGAACTAATGTATTATAATGGTTTTTGACTCTTGAGATCATTGGTACGTTTCGGTTATATATTGGACTTGATACATGGCATTTGACATAAATACTTAACGGATTGATAACACTTGGACATATATCGGACTTGAATTATTGGACATTGTAGACTTATTGGTCTTGAACCGAATACAATATATTTGACTTTATATGAATTTAATATATTTGATTCGCAACGAATATACAATAAGTAAATAAATTCTAATAATTAATGAGTACTTTTATTATAATTTCTATTAAATTGTTTTGAGGAAATTTATTTATTTAAGTCACGATTGACATGGAAATGTTGTATAAAAGAATGCGTCATGCTGAATTTTACACAACTTTCTGAACTTACATATAATGTTCAAAACCTTTTATTCTGATAAAACCCGACAAGAATATAAACTTGTGTTTTATGAAGATTGAAAATCTTTCTTGCTCGAATTGTGAATTCAAACTTAATTTGTTTATAAAACACATATGTTTTATATAAAATATTTGGGGTTATTGGGTAAATACCGAAACTTACCAATTGACCGATTTATATTATATAGTTAATTGTTGTCATTGTCTAGGCTATCTTTAATTAACTTGAGTTTGTTAGTATTTCTTGATCTTGTCGACGTTGATTCCTCTTTGGCGTGAGTTGTCTGTTGATGTCTTTTTCATTTTGGCGTGAGTTGTATTTTGAGTCTACGTTTTCTTACCACACCACACGAAACAATGATACTAAACTTTTTACAAGTAAAGATTTGAGTGATCCATGAAAACTATGACACATTGTATTTTATAGACTTTATATTCATACGAGCTATATTTTGAGATAACCGTATGCGTACTAGGGTGTACTATCGTGCTCGTACTGCTTGGTGCCGTCGTGCCCATCTTCTGGATATCGTTGTTAGCTTTAGATGCCAGTTGTGTCAATCGTGATCTTTGCGTTGCTGTGGCCCAGGTGAGTTCATAGCCCCTCCACTTTTACTGGTTTTTAAACTATTTTTGGGGGAGAATACATGCTCGTTTTCAACTAAACTCAAGTTTGCATATTTGGATACGTGAATTGTTTACCCAAGATTTGACTGTTTGGTTGGAATATTTGATTCGGTTATTTGAATGCAGTATGTGATTACTTGTTTATTTATGTGGTATGAGATTTGTGATTGTGGTTTATGAAACTATTACATGAGCTGGCTAAGGGCATATCTTATGTTGTTTTACTAAGGGTTGCAGCATGTCACTAGTGGGTGAGCCTCCCTTAGGGTGTTATTCAGGGCATGTCGTATCCTTACGAATGCAGCGCATGTCGTATCCCTACGAATGCAAGAACATGTCGCATCCTTGCGAATGTTGGGCATGTCGCATCCTTGCGAATGCATATTGAATTGATTGGTTTTGGACTATAGTGTGCACCTATAGGGAATTCTTTTGTGGTTTGACTTAGCCAGCGTAGCAGGGTAAATTTGTGTGACTCTATATGAGTATAGCATCTATGTGATTGATTATGGTTTAAGTGGTTTAACTATGAGCTGATTTTGGTTATTTGATTTAGAATTGTGATTTAGGCAGTGTAAGCCTACGTTAAGTTTGACTTATTGAAAAGGATGATTTGAACTCGAAAACCCTTTGGTTCAACTATACTGTTTTAAACTAAAACTCTATGGACTCACCAGCGTAAGCTGACCATTTTAGCATGTATTTTCAGGTTTAAGGCGTTACTTCACTATTTGAAGGCACTTGGCAAGGGGCATTGG
>CM060686.1:120764522-120769522 GCA_030686995.1 Artemisia argyi
TATAGTGCTCAGCCTGAATATACTTGGGTTTGATGTGCATGATCGGTTTTGGTAGGGCAGCATAATACTCATGATGGCTTATTGTGGGAACAACATATTTTTTATTGTAAGTCAAACTTTAAAAATAATGTCAAAATCTGCAAGCAAAGATGTTTAAGATAACTTTTATCGCAAGAAAAAGTAGTTCGCACAATAATTTTGGTTAACAAACCATTTGAATGTGGCGATATTGATGAATTTATGTATATAAATATATATACCTACTAAGTCCTGAAGGAGTAACATGAGTTGCTATTTCCGTAAGGAAAAAAGAAGTTCCCCTCAGATAAAGTAGTGATCACGTCTCTTAAACAAAAAAGTGAAATGTTGATATGTTGACGGGGTTTTAGACTTGGGTTCGATGGGCGGGCATGACTTGTAATTTTACATTTTAATTTGATCATGTACAGATATCAGTGATCTTTTATAGTTATTTATTATGTATTCACCCCGCCCGATGGGCGCGCATGACTTATAATTATAGTTGACATATTTTTGTATAGCCTAAGAAGTGTGGTAAAGAATAGTTGGAAAGTGGACATGTGGAAAATTAACCCGCTCAATGGGCGGTCTACACTTATGAATATCGTTGAAAAAAATAAGATATAAACGTACCAGTTTTTATATTGAATGTATAACAATGAAAATTAATGAACATCAAGATTTATAAAACAATTAAAATATACAAAAAAATTTGTAACAACATAGTATATGAATTTAACTCAAATGAATGTTAAGATTTATAGAACAGTTAAAAGATACAAAGTAAATTTATGTAAATTTACATCGAAGTTTAATCTCAACGACACACCGCGCAAGTCTGTTTAGTACTCATATTACATGCAATTTACTATAAAGAGAATAATGTTAAACAATTGTTGTTAGCATGCCAGTTTCTTGCAAAATATAGGCATCATAATACCTTTTTGGGAGAGCTCAAAACATCGGCATAGGAAGCCAATGCTTTTCTAAAGTGCCTGGAGGGAAAAGAGGTGGAAAGAGGCTCCACCAAGTGGCGTCCTGTCTTCGTTATTAGTATATACTGAGAAATAAGTGTGTAGCGGTAAACCTATTAATTTTAAACTTCGTCCGAAAATTCACTTTAGATTCTCACAGTAGACTCCAACATGGTCCATGGTTTCATACCTAAAACAAACATATATCATAAAAATTTGGTTCCTTCCATCAAAGAGCCATATACATATATCCGTAACCAAGTAAAGTGCATGAGTAACTCACGTTAATCCAGTATTAACCAAGTAAAGTGCATGAGTAACTTACGTTAATCCAATATTAAAGATATCAAATTCCAGATGAGTGCAAGACTGGTCAGATTCAGGGGAATGGAGCTCCTTTTTTACAGCGACATTGGATCTATTAGCAGACAGAATAATTTCAGGTTAAAGACTACTGCACCATAAGATATGTAGTTTCTCTAAGATTAACATTGGACAGACTAATAAGAAAAAAAGCTGTAAATTGGAGGAACTGATACGGCAAATGTAGAAACCGCTTAACATAATAAGGGGATAATAGAAAGCTATGTATGGTTAAAGGTAAGCAGTTAAGGACCTAAAAAACCAATCCCAAACACCCCCTTAAACTATGAAAAAGCAGTAAATTTTGGAAACAATTCTTATGATATATGTTGGAACATTAAGATGTCAAAAACCACTTTTGCTAATAAGTGCACAATAAACTAATAGAATAATTCAAAAAAATGCTAGAAGTTTGAATTTTAGATAGCATGTTGTAAAATACCAAATATACCATTAGCAAAGATCAACAACTGATGTGGGTAGACATTAGTTTCGTATCATATGACACACAAAGTTCTGAATTTATTTGGCTCTTTTATTTAAACTTTGTATTGTTAAACCGATAGACAACAGTTTGATAGACTTTTCTTAGTCAAGTAAAGGCAAGAAACAGTGCTAAAAATATTGTCTCTTACAAAACATAGAAAAGCTTTGTTGCTATGTACCAGAAGTTGTTGATGTGTCTTTCTTAAATATTGGCTTCAATTTCCAGTTTACTCTTTGACGTCGTCGTCCAATTTACAGGTGTTGCCAAATTAAATTTGTCGTTGTTCCCGTAACACGCTTTGCATTTTTTGCACCTCTTATTCCCACTTCCACTTGCATTACTCAATAGACTTGCAATCAATTTGAATATTTTAGAGGTACGTCAGAAGTGTACCTTGTGGGGTCGTTTGCAGACACATGATATACAATTGTCATGTTTTACTTCTTCAAACTTTATTGCAGCATCTTTAATTTTGAGCAAATCCAGTATCGTCAAAAGAACATGGTTGGCTACCACAACAGCATTCCGAAACCTCTTTATATGTATAAACTTTGTCTATTGAGTAATTAACATTTTGCTATTTCCTTTGTCAAACTGTTATACAACCATTATATCTTTCCATCTTTCAGTTGTGAATCTCGTGCGGGATCGAGTAATTTCTCTATAGAGCCCTATTGTAATAGTGGATTGTCCTGCAGAATTTGAGCAGGCTGTAGTCAATATTGAAGTTCAATGTATGAAGTCCTCACAACCCACTTTATTACATGTATATCATAGTTAGTGTGTATTGCGCAAGCGAAATGCATTTGAAAAGTTCTCATGTTTTTATTCTGTTAATTTTACAATATCAGTAGCTATGCACCCTTTTCTTTTCATTCAAATCAAAACTTGCAATTAATATATCTAATAAAACAAATGCACTTTTTGTTCGTTGGGTGGGACCCATTGACTGCATGACCACCATAATTTGTATGAACTTCAATATTATACTCAGGAGGTAGTCGTCTACCCAGTGGCGGACCCAGGATTTTTCAAGACGGGGGGCAAAAAAAATTTTTTTTTTTTGATAAAATCGTAATGCACTTTAATAAAAAGGTCATAATTTTATTTTTTTTACACTAAAACCTAAGGTTTTTACATTTTTTGCTTCAAGGTGGGGGGGCAATTTGATTTTTTGGAGGGGTGCACTTTAATAAAAAGGTCCAAAAAAAATTTTTTTTACACTAAAATATGAACTTTTTCGACAAGTCGTGGAGGGCACCGCCCCCCCCAAACTTTGTACATGGGTCCGCCCCTGCGTCTACCCGCTAGAATGGTATCATCTAAGTCAGTTATTAGATAATTTTTCGAAGTATAAGAAAAATAAGAAAACAAAAAATATAATTACCAAAATCATCTTCACCCTCAGGTTTGGCATCATGTTCATTGTCGATTATATTAACTGGTACCATAAGCCAATCTCATGTGATAGGTCGACCAATTAAACTCCAAGGCTCTTGCAAGCATATCTGTAAACATGTACCCTTGTTATATTTGACTCTTGAATGTCAATGGAAGTTAAGTGATAAATATATCGTCCATAGAGGAGGCCCCCACTTGGAATCTGCAAAAAGCACATAAGGGATGAGTATGAATCTTAAAACATAAGACTAAAGTAAGAGTATCATTATCGTTTTTTCACTTACTCGTTCTGTGGATTTGGCCTGATTTGTGGATCCTTGAATATTGTCCAATCATATACATTGGTCAAACTTATAGCTCTGAGATCAGAGGAAACTTTTAGATCTAAGTCTGACACTATAGTAACACTTCAACAATGACAATTAAAAAGCATATCCAAACATTATTTCTAACTGGCATAACTAATATAATATTATATCATCAACACCCTTCAAAGTGGCTTAATTACCTTCAAATCGCACAAAAAAAGGTCTCGAATCAGTGGCGGTTTTATTAACTTTTATAGGTATTTATTGCTTGATAGGATCAATGAATTCAGAACAATTGTTAGTTGTACTCTGTGTCCTCATACTGGTGTGTGGAGTTGACGGCTTTGCACAAGCTTAGAAATAGTGGTGTGATTAGTCCTACTGATAGGACTGTTGTGGTGAGTACTGCTCATGGGTTGAAGTCTACTCAGTCCAAGATTGATCAACATAGTAAAGTGATTCCGGATATGGCTTGTTGTTCACATTTCACATCACCATGTTTCAGTGTTACAAAATCAAATAAAACACAATATCCTCAATAGCCATTATAAGTACTATAAAATGCAAAGGCATCCTTGAACATTACTAAACCTGTTTTTGAACTTCACTCTCCCTAGCTTTTTGCACAACTATTTCCTATCGAAGCTTTACCATCTTTTCTCGCTTTTTCACCTAAGTACCATGGATTGTTATATAAACAATTGTTAATGGTGGCTACAAACTTTGAGAATACAAAGGTAACTTGACTAAAAAGAAGATATAGAATTTACTTGATCAGTTATATCCATTCCTACATAATTTATTCCAGTCTTCTTGCCTGCATCGCTGAAAAAAGGTTCGACGTACATCAGGAACGTCTTGGTTCCAAATAATTCAGTCTCGAATGTAATTTCTCTCAGCTGGTAATCCTCGTTCAAGAACTTCCTTTTTGAACCATTCTGGCCTAAATGTGTTTATACTATAGTAATGTATGCTGCAAGTTCATATAAAGGGTGTCTTGAAGCTTTTCTTTTACTCAAACAGACATATAGTCCATAACAGTCACCCATTTGACCCATGTGACCCGTTTTGATACCTATTGAAAAATTGCATAGCTTTATAATCAAAAGTAGAATAATTACTATAATAGCTAGATGTGTAACTTTGTCAATCTGATATTCTTACCTTCCCACAATTTTTAGAAATGGGTCCATCATTTTCGTAGCTGACTTTTTCTAATCCTTCGCTGATAGGTTGCATTTCCTATGAAAAAATGGGTTGAAAACATAAAACTGGTCTTTGCGCTCAAAAGATTAACATATATTTTACACAAACATGTCAAATATACACATAAAACCACTTATGATGAATCAAAATGAAATAGAAATCAACAAAATTATTAAAAATTAAACCTTGGGAGTGTTCGAGTAAAGTACAATCAGAATGGAAGAGATCAAAACGGGCAGT